>JABXWE010002553.1:0-21631 GCA_014611495.1 Limonius californicus | reverse complement strand
GCCCTGAATGATTTTCTCTCCGGGACTGGCTTACGACATTTAGGCATTCAACTGCGTTTACCAGTATCCGTAGAGTTCACATAAAAACATGCACAAATACATTTTGACATTGATATTAAAATAATCAAGTGGAGTGGCATAAATATGGATTATGCAACTTAATGTTGCTTAGCACTGAATTGCAGGCATGAAATGTAGGTCGGACCCCGAAGTCTTTGTTGCATCAAGAAAATGCACTGCGTTCTTTTGCACTGATAACATACAAGCGAGGTACAAAGTTGCTTTTACCTTGCACGTTGTAGAATTACCCAGGTAGGCTTTGAAGGGTTGTAGCCGTCAGGGGGAAGTACGAGGATCGGTCAGCTAGGCGGGACTTCAGGCGTCGAGAACGGCACAGATGGGCTCAAGCGGCGGGCTACGCCGGGAGATTGTAGATGGGCCTTTATATCCGTTTGGAACGAGAAGAGAACACTCAGGGTTCTCTAACTTTTGCAATTGTCTATCGTGACTGGTTTAGATCCGACACTAACGGTCGTAATTCTGGTTCACAAGAACGAAAACGATACGGCACCACAAATGTCACGAATAGGTTTGCACCCACAGTATATGTGCTTCTGCCTTTGGGTCCGCTAGCCGACTCCATACACATTTACGGCCTCGATGGATGTTGTTTTCGAGGGCCGGAGTCTGGCGGAGGTCTCAATGCCGACTGACGCGGGGAGGGAAAATTTGGCCGCTGCGGCGGACAAAAATGCAACGCTGCAGTTTGGAAGTTCGTTCGAACATTTGCCTGCAGACATGACGTTGCAAAAACTAGAGTATTTGGAAGCATACAGACAAAAGAAGCATTGTAAAGGGGAAAAACCGAGGTTAAATTCTTGATGCTGGTTACAAGAATCATGGCGTCGATAAAACTTCAGAATTAAAACGTAGTTAAACCATTGAGTTACAAAACGCAGTTAGAATTATAGAATTACCAAAAATAGAATAGTGAATTAAATGAACATAACAAATGAACATTAAGATTACAACAGAGGTACGTTTAAAGAAGAAATTTAACAATATTATAATGAAAATCGTTATTGTCTCCTTTCACTTGACTTACATTTATTAAATTCTAACACCGCGTGGCACCTCCTCCGGCAGTAATAACTGCTCCGCACCTTGCTGGCATACTCTCAATGCCATTATCAATATGTTCATAAGGAATTTGATGCCACAGTACCGGCAATACATCCCTCAGCTGTTGCACAGTAGTAGGCCTTGGATTATGATTATCCAGCTGTCTTTGCAAAAGGTCTCATGCATACTCGAAGGGGTTGAGGTCAGGAGATAGCGGAGGAAGAGCAAAATAGTTTATTTCCTCATCTCGAAGCATCTGTAAAACAACCCGAGCACGATGCGGCCTTGCGTTGTCGTCAAGAATAACAAAATATTCCCGTTCAACAGCGTTGCGACGCTTCAGAACATGGTCCATAATGATCTCTTGGGCATAACGTCGGTTCATGAGTGTACTATTAAAAATATGGAGGTCAGTACGCGACCCTAAAGAAATCTCAGTTCATACCATAAGACCACCACCACCAAAGGCAACGACTGGTTGGATATACTGAGGTAAGGTACGAGGTCCGACACTACGATATACTCTTTGACACCGGCTATCATTGATGCTGAGACAATATCTGGACTCGTCCGAAAACATATCATCCCACGGTGTCGCTTCTTGAAGCCTACGTCTTGATCATTCCACTCGGTGTCTTCGTTGAGCCACAGTTCTTGCAGGACATCACAGGGGCGGTATAAGTCCTACCTCAAACAATCGATTTCTCATAGTTTGGTCAGAGAGTTGAAATGGGTGAAAGGTGCATTGTTGCATTAATTACCAAAAGTCGATCCTCACGAGGTGTTTTGATGTGAAAAACTCCACTTCCAGGCCTTCTTGCAGTCGTACCGGTTTCTGTAAGGCGTCAGAGGGCACGTAAAATTACGCTCTGCGTGGTTCCTAACATATTAGCAATGTCGACCTGGCGATCTCCGTTTGGTGTATAACAACTGCTAAATTTCATTGTTCTATTGTTAAATGGTTTCTCTGCATTGTTGTTTATTATTAAGAACACAAATGTAACAAACGAATAAAAAACAATGAACAAGAAAGATAGGAGATCAAACAATTGCAACGGGATTCGATTGTTTTTTTGTTTTTATCGTCAAACATTGCGGCTTGCTCTAATTATCAATAATAGACGACGATTAGCAGCCAAATACAAACATATATGCTTGATATTACAATATCCCTATTCATTTTTGAGTAGTTTAGATCAAAATCATTCAATTTAGTATGCATAAACCTGTTAACTATGAGTAATTAGCGAGCTGTATATGTTAAAAATTAATCAAAGCAGCTTTCCTATTAGAAAATGTGGAAATGATCCGTTGGATTAAAAAACAATATGTAACTGATTTAAGGCAGGAAAGTGGTACTTTGGAAACTTTTATCGTGCTGATAATAACCAAAATTATATAAAGAGTCTTTATTTACTAACACAGTTGTATATCGCATTTGATGTAAACCGAATGCAAAGCTTTATATAGTAAAAACATTTTTATAAGAACCTTGGTTATCAATATTTCCCCAACGAAGTACGTTTGAACACAGGTCAGATAAATCACCCTATTTAATCCTAGTAATCTGTGGTTAATCAGTGACAATGCATAACTGAGGCATCTTGTATATAACTGATTTGAAATGTATTAGGTTCCATTTACAAAACAATATGAACATTTTGTCTGGACTGTAACACACTCCACGGCGTTCTTCTTCAGTGCATGATGTGTATGTATTTTTTGAGAAGACGGCATAACGAACTATTTTTACGAGGAACAATGCGATCATGAAATAATACGTTATTCCATTATTGAGTCTCCTTTTATAAAGAGAGTATGCTCGACGAAAAATAGGTGGAAACGTCAGTTAATTTAAACAGGATTATTTTCTGGAAAAAATACACTATTATATTAAAACACATCAATCTGTTGTCCTTATAAAAAGGGGGGGAGGGACAGCTTGTTGTAGTAGTACAGTAACGTAGCAACATACTTTCGATATTGATGATGATGATTGTTTGAAAGAGCCAGATCTAGGACGCGGTTTTCCAAGCATCTCTATGCACTTAGGCCACATTTGGCCCATTGTACACCCTAACTAAGAATTTTGCCTATCTGTAGTAATTCCAACTCCAGTAGTGATTTTTAACGTGTCACACATCGTAGTGGCACGGGACCTACGGCTTTACTTCTTATCCGAGAGAAGGCGCATTTACAGATTTTTCCCCGCTAGAAAAATCTCGCCGACCTCAGCCAGGTTCGACCCCGCGTCCCTCGGATCTAAAGGCAAATGCGCTAACCACTAGAATACCGAGGCCGGCTACTTTCGATATTAGACCAACAGTTTATACTTTTAAAATTTTGACTACGACAACACAGAATTTATTTTTAGAATAGAAAGTTTGTCCAAGTACAGGTTTTTCCTTAAAAAAAGTCTATTTTAAGTTGCTAATCTTAAGCAGATAGCATTAGTGTCTCATAAAAATAGTTTTCCGATGTTGCTGTTGTTTACTTGTCTATTTACCATTAGCCTATTTCCACTGCGATGACTAATCACCTAACGGTCTCATCTCAACTGCTAATTAAACTTTTTTAGTAGGTATAATGTGTAATGTGTTGAACAACAGTTGGGGAGCAGAACCTACGGTTTTACTTTATTCGAGAAGAAGGACCCTTTTAGCAGTTTTTACTCTCGTGAAAAAGAAAGGCATGTGATCACATTTTCATGGCATATAGTACGATCAAAAAGAAGTTGGAAAGTTTTTATCAACGTGGGTTCCAAAATAAGTTGTTTGACAATTTTCGGGAAAAATGGACCATCTTCGAAGGGCCACAGCTTGGTCCCTATAGGGTTTATAGAGCTGCGGTTGGGCTTAAATTGCTGCAAATTTAATTAGCTTTAAAAAGTACTAAGATTTGTTTGTCGAAAAACGCATAGTTTATGACTTTTAGAGCCAAATGTCGAAACAGTCCCAAAATATCGCAGTTTTTCGCGTGGTGCGCAGCGAGCACAAGTTTTTCGAAGTTGCAAATTTGGATTCACACTACCCTAAGTGGTCCATACAACATACCAAAAAATCAGAACTACATCATGCTTTGCGAATTTAATCTCGATTTCTACTGGGCTACATTGCATACACTATGTCCCAAATCAGAGCTCACCACTGGGATTTCGGAAATGATAAGAAATACTTAGGACATGAAATAAGGCTATGTAGAGACTGCCAATCTGTAAGATGAAGGATAGATCTGGGATAGGCAGCATTTGGAAAACTCCACGATACTTTCAGAAATAGCGAAATACCAATAAGCTTGAAGCGAAAAATTTTCGAGCATTGTGTGGCACCGGTTGGCACGTATGGCGCTTAACCCCTTTACAGAACTAAAGTGGAGGTGCACTGGACGTGTTGCACAATTAAAAGATATGGATGGACGAAGAGAATATTAGAACAGAGGCCACGAGAAGAAAAAAGAAGCAGAAGTAGACCACCAAGCGGGTAGACCGATGATTCAGAAACTGGATAGTAAGGGCATAACACATAGGAGATTGGAAAATATTAGAGGATGCCTACATCCAGCAGTAAACAGAAATGCTGGACGATGATGAAGAAATTCAACCTTAATTAAAGGGGAAAATAGATATGGCCAACTTGTTAAAACATTTTTTTCACCAAAACCACGTTCAGGCGAAGTGTAATTTTTTTTCTAACACTTTATTTCGCAATACAGTTGCGTTAAGATATGAAAATTAAGTTCTTCCTGTACAAAACAGTTCAGGAAAAAGATGCACAAAAATTTCATCAGTGTTAGCAGACGGAATAATGAAAAGTACTCTTTATGCATTATCTTAAATTTGGCAAATATGTTCAGGTTCACAGATGAATTTACCGCCTCTAGGTAATATCTTCTCTCGTATTTAAATGACTCCAATATTTTTTTAAATATGTGTTTGTAATTCGTGTATAACATAAATGCAATCAAAAATGGCTGTACACAATCCGCTGTTGATAACCACCAACGTGTGTATATTGCAATATCTATGTTCTGTAATTCGTGTGTGTACCAAAACAACCTTTCTGTGAAAGATACAACTATGCTGTTAAACTAATGTGTACGAGTTAATTTAAGCAATTTCTCCGCCGTAAAGACTACACTAAATCAACTAACCCAAAATTGGTGCAATAACGTATGAATAAACCTTAGAATTCCTGAAGGTCTTTTAAACGTTACCACATGCATCTCTAAAACTTCTAAATGACAATAAAGTTTACCCAACTACATTTTTCGCTGCGCTCATAATCTATTTTAGCTTATGAACGGTGTAAGAAGTAAAATAAACATAAATCATATGCGCACATTAATTTATTTACGATATGTAATACAGCTACTCAAAACAGCTGTCCAAATGAATCTTTGGTTGGCAAAGTTTGCATATTTTATTTTCAAAGGCATGGTCTACACTTATCGAAATATTGACAGCTTTATATACAGAGTGTTAAAAATAAAGTATTAAATTTCTAAGGAACATATAATACGATCAAAAACTATTCAAAGAATGGCAATCAACATAAGTTTCTAAATTAACCGTTTCCGAAATATGCGCCACTTTATTTTGTTTATTTCTCTTGGTTATTATAGTTCAAAAAAATAATAATGCTCATATCACTTTGCATAGCAGGTGATACTCTTACACTGCAGCTGTGGTTTTCTGACAGCTTAAAAATTAATTTCTTAGAAAGTAGTATTCTACGTCTTTTAGAATAGTATGATTCAATTAATAGCTGTTCAAAAAGTTTTAAATTACTAAGCCTTTTTATTCTAATTAAGAAATGGTAGATGTAGTTTTCTCCAAAATGTTAACTACCTTCCTATCAGATGTTTACAAGACTTTACCAACTGGAGAGGAATACTCCTATGCACATTTATAGACCGCCAAAGTCAGTGTTTACACTTGGGGTCAAGAACCAGTTTTGATGATAATAAAAGGAAACCCTGAAACTAGCGTGAGAAGAATTTTGACCTAAGTGGATACCAGCGGTGGTCTTATTTAGAGAACCTCCATCAGGAATGTTTATACCAGTGTCATTTCCAAGGGATACAAACCCTTACCATGACCACTAAGCAACAGTGGTATTCAGTTAATGGTGTTTACAAAGAAATGCTGAGCACCCAAATTTTGCTACTAATATCATTTTTACTAATGTAGCCAAATTCACTAAAATGGGAGATTTAATTTTTACATAAATCACCTTTGACCACGGAAGAGAATCCTTATTCTGTTGCTATCTAAATATTTGAGTGGCCCTTATAAGAAGGAGGCTAATAGAACTGATACTTTTGCCAAATCAATTAGAAGATCTCAGATATCATAGTTTCCAGGTAATCATTTTGCCCTTACTGCGCATACACAGCGAACAAAGGGTGCCAAAGGAATCCAACCGAATTTGTTCGGTGTTCTCTTTGGCGTCCACATCGAAGAACCGAATGCTAATGAAGTCATTCGCTCGTATTCGCTGGTAGTGCTGTGTTTTTCTGGAGTATGTCATCTGATGAAGATTTAATTATAATTACAAGTGCTGCGTATATTATTACTAGTGACAAAACTATTTAGACATTAAAGCCGAGAAGAAGAAAACAACATGGTGGATAAAAGTAGGGAGCGGTATAGTATTTAATGACACATCATTATTCGAGAATTTCGCAACCCAAAATACTTATCACATAGCAATACGATACCTAAATGTTTATTGACGGTATTATGAATCGAATAAACTTTGAAAATCTCCTTATCACCATGTTATATTTTAGAACACCTAAATACGTATTTCGGCAACTAAGCTGCCTGCTTCAGTAGGAATTTGAATTAACTAAAGTAACATGGCTGAGGAATACCTCTGGAGATAAGTTTTTTACTAAATCAACAGTGAATATGGCAGCTAAGTTGCTGAAATACGTATTTAGATGTTCTAAATATCGTGGTTGTAAGGGGTTTTCCAAAGTTTATTTACTTAAACCACCGATTCCAATCAATTCTATTATGAATTGCAGATGCCTGCTTGGTACCTTTAGTATCTTATTGTACGAGACTTTTAAATAAAGTAAGTGTGAACATATACAATAAAGTGTGATTTACAGAAAATGTTTAATTTTAAGTATTTTAAATATTATGAAATAGTTAGAGTAACAATTTATTAAGTTGAACGAGCTCTACTTCAGTCAGTAAACTTTCAACTACATCAAACATGCATTTCTAATTCATAATACTACCAACAAAAATTTAGATATCGCTGTATCTTGTTATATGTATTTTGGGTTACTTGTTTTTGCAATGGTAGGCTTGTACTCTCTCTGTATAGGCGGAATGTGTTTACCCACAATTCTCCATGGTTTATAAGTAAGTTTTGATATTGAAGATCAGCAATGTTTATTTAATTAATTGTATATTGTTTTTATGTACAAGCGACTAAAAATATCCAAGCTGTACTTATTTATGTACGAGGTGTGTTCAGTTGAAACCCATCTTTGCTTTATAATAAATTTATTCAACAATTTAATTACAAATAATTACCGTCCCAGTTAAAGCACCTATCCCACTGTTTTACTAACCGACGTAAACCCTGCTCATAGAATTCGTGTGGCTGCTGATTGAAAAAGTCTTTCACAGCTATCTGCACTTCTGCGTCAGACTCAAAATGTCGACCTTGTAACGCCTTTTTCAGCGGTCCAAAAATGTGGAAATCGCAAGGAGATAGATCCGGGTTATATGGTGAATGCTCTGAAACCCTGCATTTCTTTCGTTGAAGATTTTCTTTTACCGCATTACCAACATGGGGCCTAGCATTGTCGTGCAGCAAAATGACCCCAAGCGTAAGTTTTCCTGGACGTTTCCGTCTTATTGCTTGCTCAAAGTTTCATTGAACAGATTTGCATTGACATTTACTCCAGGTTCCTTAAATACTACCAACAAGGGTTCTTCATGGTCGAAAAAAAAATGTTAACATGACCTTGCCTGCAGAAGGTTGTGCTTTACACTTCTTCGGTGGTGGTGAACTTGAATGTTTCCACTGCATCGCCGATAACTTACTGGATGGCTCATAGTAATGGCACCAAGTTTCGTCACCAGCAACTATTGACAGAAGAAAGTTATCACCATTTTGTCTACAGTCTGTAAGGTGTTTCAGAGATAAGCCCATTCGCAAGCACTTTCGTTCATTAGACAAGAGGCGAGGAATTCATTGCGAATAAACTTTGCTGTAAGCCAGATTACGAACAATTACTGAAAATTCTCTAATTGAAATTCGACGATTTTCTCTAATAAGGTTTTCCATACATGCCATATTGTTTTCTGTTAATGCAGTACACCGTGCACCTGGTCGCGGCTCATACATAGTCCCCTCTTTCCATTCATAAATTTTCGGCACAATTCCCTCACAGTTGGGTACGCAATACATGCAATTCCATATACTGCCGCATTCGCGTACGGATCTGGAATGGTTGCACATCCTCAGCGAATAAGAATTGTAGGTCCGCACGGTGATTGTAAGGATTTTCAACAACAAACGCCATTTCGAAATCGAAGTTTTAAAAGTCAGAATCAAATTCAAACTCCAGAAACTTATTAATGTGTTGCTTACAAATACTACTAACCTCAACAAACGTCATTTGAATTATTGCATTTGTTTTCAAAGTTAAGTTGATCAAAGATGGGTTTCAGTTGAACAAGCCTCGTAGGTTTTTAGACGACGAATTTAATAAGTCCTTAAAAGTGAGTCACTGCACGTTGGGGGTTGATACATAGCATACATTTTACCAATAAACTGTTGGAAAGGAATTTTTTAATAAAACTGTATTTTAAACATACTGCCACTCTGTTTTTGTCACGAAATTATAGCCTTTTGTGGCGAGTCAGGTCGATCACTTTTTTGCTCATAACTTTAGCAACAATTCCAATAAGATTTAAAAATTTTACTTCCGAACGTTACTTATTAAGGCTAGTTTTTATGATGCTTACTTTCTTGTTGGTAAGTATACTAAAAGTCTATTACATTTCATGAAGTATTTCCTTCTTTTATGATTAAGGTTTACAAAAATCAATTAGCATAAGGTACATCAAAGGTACCCCTCCTCATAGGTAGAAATTTACTCCATTTCGAGACAGTTCAATTTTTCAGTCAATAATTATAATAACATCTAAAACAGCATCTTACTCCACCCCTATATGAAGGTTAATAGAAACAGCGTAAACAAGTGCATAACGTTTACATCTACAATCTTAAAATGTCAGAATAATTATTACCACAGTTCTTAGAAAACTGCTGATGAAGTTAGTTCCATTGCTAAAGGCTGTAATTTGATAACTAATTAGAATTAGACTTATGTTCATATAAGGTATTATTACAAAAATTACGTTCCCAACAATCTGCCGATGTTGGTTGCATGCTGCATGAATCATCCTGCAATAGTAACTATTTCAGATAAAAAAATGGTATGACGGTGTATATACATGTAAAATGCTTTTTTTTTTATTTGATACTTAGCATATTTACAATCTGTTGTTTATGAACAATAAGTAAATGTTGTGATATTTGATTAACCTAATTAACTAACTACATATAGACATATAGACTTGCTATTGGTATCCTATTTTATTACACTGACTGACCTGCTACACTCACACGTTACTTGACACATTTGATAGTCAAATATGTCAGTTCTGATAGAAAAATATCAAAATAAAGTCCAATATCTTTGTGATATCTATCGGTTGTTATACCAACTTGCAAATTCTAAGATACATTTACCACCTAAGAAGTCTCTTGTATAAACGAAAATACAAAAAGAGGTTGTACAAATTATGTTGCTTGCATAACAAGCCAGCTTTGGAGTTTTAATTACATAGTAACATTTATACAATATGTGTACCTCAGACTAAATGTATGTATTTTTAATGTTGCAGAGCATACCCCGAGGATGCCGATATTTTACAATTAACTCCAGAACACGCACAAACTATTCATGATTTGTACCCAGCAAATCACATGGAATCCGTAGATGTTTTTGAGAAGCTGATGGAGAATCTGCCTTCGTATGGTGTTTTTACTCCGTCTGGAGATTTGGCTGCATGGATGGTTCAATCTTATTATGGGGCCATGTTCTCGATGCAGACACGTCCTGAATATCGACGCAAGGGTTATGGAATTTATCTTGCTAAATACCTAACCAAAGTGGTGACGGAACGGGGCTATATGCCTTTCGTCATAATTCGGCCCGAAAATGACGCCTCAAAAAGCTTATATGCTAAATTGGGATTCAAGAAAAATTTCGAAACGGTCCGAGCTATCTTGCGGCCCCATGAGATGGATAACGACGCGCAGGGCGGAGGAACGAGCAGCCCTTAAATGCTTCCTAAGCTGCTTGTGCACGGTTACGCAGCTTAAAGCTTTATCTCGATCTATAGCTTCTTCTACTGTATTTAGCAGTGACCATAAGACTAAGTAAGCGAATGAACAGAGAAATTTACGAACAGACTGTGACTAACACAAAGCACATAAAAGTAACACAACACTTATTGCCAGGGAATTCTATATGTTGAGCGAAATTTGTTTTCCCGAAATTAGTATAGCTGTGATATTGCAGTGGTAAGCTTTACCATTTTCTTTAGGAACAAATTATGAAGTATGGGAGAAGCGTCCAATTCTCCAACAAAATGCTAAATTAGGCTTCATTGTAAAAATATACAACTAGGGATGATTTGTTACGATGTAACATTATGTTCCTTTTCGATTGATTATGCAAAGACACGATACTGGGTATCAAACAAATAAACAAAGCCCATTAAATGTTATTGTACTAAACTTTTCCACCACGAGTGTGGTTTATTGATAAAGAAATGGCGTTAAAATTCCGATTGAAAATTTAAATAATTGAACAAAGTTTAATCTGATAAAGAGTAGATAGTTTAACTACACAGCATCGTAGGTAAAAATATTTTTATATTGTTGTTCAAAACAACTCAAAATCCACGATTTCGTCCTACTACTTATACATAGCTGAAGAAAGTGATTTAAAGAATTAAGGAAAGTAGCTAGTTACAGAAGATGTGAGTGTTTTCATGAACAGTATCGAGACGATAAACCTCCAGAAAAATGAAGACTCAGTTATATGTTGTAAAGAATCAGTAGGTATGGAAATATACGTAATATAAATAGTTGGCAACATACAGGTATAACAGAGGTGCTAAATATATTATATGGATTATTCAAAATTTCTTATCCGATAGTGTTTTTTCTAACCTAGTTCTTTTGTGCTACGAGATAAACTTTTTCCATAGGTTTATTAATATTTAGTTGAACGTAGCTGTATGTAGAGAAATGCCCTTACAGTGTAAAATATTTAATGTAAAACCATTTAATAAGCTGCTAAGTATATTTAAAAAATCGTTAGTAGCAATAATTATTATTTTTGCATATTGATTTGTAATATTGCACATCCAAGAATTTTATCAATGACAAAACGAAACAGTATCTGCTCTGAACTCTCTTTTGAGCTTGGTTGGATGTTGTCTTTCACATAATTAGTTAATACGTAATTAACACAGGTTTATTGTCAGTTGTACCTATGTTTTGACTAACATAATTCATAAATTGTCTTAATAGTATGAACATCCGTGCCATAGAATAATCACATTTGTTCCAACATTTTCTCTTTTATGTATAGGAAATGATGACCACGATAGGAACAATGACAACTTTGTTGACGAATATAACAACGAAGATGGTGATGATCCCAAATTGAATTTTTGCTAAACATCCGGTAGATATTGATGATAACATTGACTAAGTCTGACGAATCGTAATTTCTCAATTATGAAGGATTGAAGCTCAGTGATTTAAGCTCAAGAGCTACTTCATCAAAATGTCTTCTGCTCGCTGCTAACTTCATTTAACTATAACTTTACCATAAGTTTTCGAAGTACAATTTAAAAATTATAATTGCATAAAGGCTATTTCTAAATATGACTGAGATAGTAGTGTAGATCGTAGATACATTTACATTTTGTCGATTTTGCAAGGCGCATTGACATCGAGCCCAACAATTTAGATTTATAGAGAATGTTCACAACTGAAACGTGCTTTACATTTGTCATATCCCATACTCTTTTGAAAATGTACCATTGAAAAATGTAATTTTATAAAGCGATTGTTGTAGGCTGGCTGGCTCCTCTTGCTTGCCCTTGTTTTCCTATACTGTACGTCTTCTTCACAGGAACCTGTGGCAGGTAACAGCAAACAGCCATTGTGATATTTATTTGTAGATTCATAAAAGATATTCATATATATTACCTAGATGGCAATCTGAATAAAGAGTTATACGCTACTTTTTATAAATCACCAATAATTTGCTTATTTCAAAGCAATAATGCCTCCTTTGGAACCTCAAGGCAGATGTGACAAGGCTATCCTAACTACCCTAGTAATTCCTTATGTTTATATTTCTCCTTTGAAATGTCGGTATTAGGCAGGTTCGCTGCATGGAGATAGTAATAAAAACACCTTCTACAGTAAACTTTTAACTAGTTTGATTACACTTTGGCCAAAACGCAACAAAATCCATTACCTACCTTAAAATATCGTGATGATTTAGTTACATCTGTATTTATAGTATTACTTAATAAAAAGGTTACATTAAACACTCTCTCAGGAAATTTCTAAAGACAAAGACAACTAACTATTGTATATTATTAAAAGTATAGGTATATCTGTTTCAAAGAACTAAACGTATATTTATTTTGTTTTAAATGTAAAAAGTGTGGAAGGACGTGTTATCTTCTGCAAGCTGACATGTACACGTCCATTTAATAAAAATATCTGCGTAGACATTGCAATAGATATGAACATGAATTATGAAAATAATAAGATCATATCGAGTCTATACAGGGTATCTGCCTCGAAGATCCGTTAAGTTAGTTTAATGTATGGAGTGAGACATATCACCAGCAATATGTAGAAATAATATGAGTTCAAAGAGAAATGTAATCAAGCGTAGCCTATAGATGGCAAAGGTATGCATCAGAAGTATTAAAGCCTAAAGTCTCCAACCGTGACTACCAAGGAAAATATTATTTATTATTTTTAATTAATTTAAGATTCTAATATCATCATCATCATCATCATCATCTGACGTAGATAAATATTTATTTCATTTTGAAAAATTGATAGTTAACTAAGAACGAATATAACCCCTTTACCTGATTGTGATTAGTGTAAACCTTAACTTCAATCATTTTTGTAATAGTGAACCAACGGAAACTGATACGGTAAGTTAACGCTAGAATTGATATATTTTATTACTTTTTAATAATACACTTAACTTATGGAAACCATAGGCCATTAAAATCAAAAAAGAAGTAGTTTTGAAATATCTTCATTAAATCATACATTAGATTTAATGTTTAACGCTGTACAAATTATTTATGTACATGTTTTGCTCCGAAATAATCCAGGGAGCCAATATTTACATCAGTGTAATTTTGCATGGTAAAGTTCTGTGTTTTAGATCTGCACCAAATGGTGTATGGTATAATCCTCTTCAATTATGAACAAATGACAAATGTGTTAGTGTTACTAATTAAAACGACTTAATTACATTTCTACGGGGGGTATTGATAAGCACTTAGCCTACCATATAAAAAGCCGCAATATCTCAAAACAAAATTTTATTTATTCAACATAATCTCCTTTAAGACTTACACATTTAGCAAATCGTTCATAAAGTAATTCTAAGCCATTTAAAAAAATCTTTGTCTTGGTCTGCAAACCACTTCTCAACGGCACATATTGCTTCGTCATTTGTCGAAAATTTATCTTCCAAACGTTTTTAGAGTTTTGGGAACAAATAATAGTCTGACGGTGCTAAATCCGGAGAATAAGACGGGTGGTCAACCGATTCAAAACCAAATTCATCAATTTTTTGCAGTGCAAACGACGACTTGTGAGCAGGAGCGTTGTCTTGCAAAAGGAACACACCTCTGGCAAGTTTTCTGCGGCGTTTTTCCACAATTTTCTTACGTAATTTAGTTAGCAACTCAGTATAATATGCTCCCGTGATAGTTCTACCCCGTTCCAAATAATCTATTAGAATTATCGTATCTTTGTCCCAGAAAACTGAAACAAGAATCTTGCCAGTCAATTTTTGAACATGGATTTTTTTGGGTCGTGGGGAACCAACATGCTTCCACTGTTTGGATTGCTCTTTAGTCTTTGGGTCATAGATTCATCTTTCGTCCATAAAAACAAGCTGATCCAAAAAGTTTGAGGAATCTTCTGCAAAACGGCGGCGTATTTCCTTTGACGTTGTCAGTCGAACGCGCTTCTGAACAACGTTCAAGCATCTTGGAATCCATTTGGCCGAAAGCTTTCTCATACCCAAGTCGTGATGGTTGATGTGACATACACGTTCATAGGAAATGTGCAATGCTTCTACAATATTCTTAATCCTAATACGTCGATTTTCTAAAATCATATCATGTACAGAATCAATGTTTCCCGGAGTGGTCACAGAAGTTGGTCTTCCAGGGCGGTGCTCATCTTTCACATCTGATCTTCCTCTTTTATATTCCGCAACCCTGTTTTTAATAGTGGCGTATGAAAGACATTGATCACTTAAGGCTTCTACCATATCAGCAAACATGTCTTTGCCCGATAATCCTTTCACAAATAAATACTTAATAACTGACCGAAACTCGATTTTTTCAAATTCTATCTTTTTCTCAAATATGCTGTTTTCAAAAATTTGCAGTTTGATTACCGTTCAACTTATGGATGTCAAACATTGACAGCTTATTTATATAACATCATAGTTATAACCATACCAACCATATTCACTTTTCTTTACCAGAAACTTTCCAGGCTAACTAGATATCAATACCCCTCGTATCACTGGCTCTAATGACTGTTATAAAGAGTGGCTATGGAGAAGCTATATACATATTTTTAAAGGGTGTCTTAATAAGAGCGCCGGATTCAATTTTCTAATAAAACCCACCATTTATTCAAAAGCGCTGATATTTTTATTTCAATATAAAGTACATACAGTATGGTTACTGGTGAAACAATATCTTACAAATGTCCCCAACGATTCTGATGGCGGCCCAAAAGTCGGAAGTACGCTGTCAAGTCTCACGACCTCGAGGGGCAGTTCAGCTTCGACTTCTTTATTTGGGGGTTTGTAAACACTCGTGTCTATACCAACAATACACAAACAATTCCTGAGCTGCAGATGGAGACTGGACATGTTCGACATTGTGAAATAGAGCCACAATTACGCAGAGATGTCATCGAAAATTGCGTCAAAAAAAGGAAAATGTGTCGGCAGAATCGTGGAGGACATTTATCAAATATTGTGTTCCTCAAGTAATCCTAGTATATGTATGTACTTGAATGTATATTGAAATAAAAACTTGAGCGCCTTTGAATAAATGATGCGTTTTATTACAAAATTTAATCCGGTACTCTTATTGAGACACCCTCTATAAGATTGATTCTATTCATTTACTATTATCAAAATTAAATAGGATATCAATACTAATTAAAAAGTGTTATTTATATCAGCGCTTCAACGGTTCGCTTCGTCTGCTGTCTTACCTAGACATTGGTTTTTCGGCCGCTAAGTTTGATTCCCAGCATTTGTCTTTTCTGTACCATTTGAGCTCTTGCTAATTTTTGAACATTTCTTTTTGTAAGACTCCAAGTTTCAGTGCCATAAGTTAGAACCGGGAGAAAACTTTCTTCTTTAAGGTCTTTTATAAAAAATTTTATAAACATATTTGCAGTGAGGTATGCACTTAATGTTTTTGTGTAGTAGTAGAACATGTAATTTTGTGATTTCGATTCAATTTTATTACTTTTTAGTAATTTATAATTATTTGTCTACTATATAATTGGTACTTAAATAATATAGCATAGATGATGAGCATTTGATTGATTTCATAAATATTGCTTTGCGTTTTCTTACGAAACATAGTCAATTTAATCTTTGCTATAAAATAAACAAAGTTTCTAAAACAAAAGAATTCGATATTATTTTTTTATATCTAGAAATGAAATGATAAGATGTCGACAACTATGTCCACTATTCTATCAAATTTACACAGGCACCTATATTTATCATCTGCTTGAAACAGGCCCTTGCAAGAAATTATTGGTATAATACGTATCAAGTTGTTGAGTTTCTACAATAATATTTTTAATATTTTTTTAACACAGCAAGTAACCGAGATAGAGGTATCGTTAGACACGTTTTTGATAGGAGAGATACGATTACGAAAGGAAATCAAAGGGTTGAGAAGAAAATTATAATAGAATAAGGTGAATACGTTCATAGTTAGGGTGTAGTACAATAAGACAATGATGGCTGCAGTCAGGGCCGGATTAAGGTACGTTGGCGCCCCGAAGCCATTTTACAAAAAGCGCCCCCAAAAATTTCACCTCTGAAATGGTGTTATTAAAAAAATCCTACAATACTATACTACGCTTCTTTGGTACTTATACTGATAGAATTAAGACAGAAAATAATATGTAACATAATATCTTTATTATATTTGTTATGCGTATGTACAATACTTATCATTATTATTTACAAAAATACATTAATTATACTGTTATACAAAATGCAATAATGCATACAAAGATATTACACTTATTTTAGCGAAACTGTTAAGAATAAATAAATAAAATCAAAAATAAAGAATGGTGGATTAAGCCAAACTCCGATTGGCTAAAGGGCGCTACGATAAGGTGTTTCGTAATACAATAAAATTGAACTTGGAAACAACTATATTAAATGCAGTATTACCTATTTATTGAAGAGGAAGCTGCTAATCTACCTACTTGTACTAGACCTGTTTACAAAGACTGCTTCCTGTGTTTATTCAAAAAGTATTATCTCCATACAAAATTTCATGGAATTTCACAGGGTCACTGGCCAATTTGCAGGTAGGTTGAATTAGGTATACACCGATATTTCTTCAAGAAACCAAATAAACGCTTTTATTTGCACATCAAACATAATACGAGGGGCGCTCGTTATTAGGTTGGTATAAAATTTATGATTTTCAAAATAGATTTGGCGCCCTTTGACTCAAACGCCCCAATGCAACTGCATGGCTTGCTTCATGCCACGCGCCGGCCCTGGCTGCAGTGCTTAGAGATGGTTGGAAACCGCCTCCTAGATCTCGTTCTTTCAAGTCAACAATCAAGGTGAATACGTAAGACAAAATAGAGACAGGGAGAAATTACATTCAAATAATATAGGAGCATATGTAGTGGGGTGCGCATGGTAGAGCAGATTGCTCTTCTTGAGGCCAGAAACGATTCATTGTACTATTCTATTTTTAAAAACATCTAATAGGGAAAGCCCTATTTACAAGACCTCGTTTTTTGTTGATTCCATTGTACACTAATGTTTTTAGTTTCATTTTTGACAACAGACTTTTTTATCGAGAAAAAGGATCATTGACGGTTGCCTAATTAGTGAACGATATTGTGATATGTTGGAAAATATTATGCTGCCGCCTGTGCACGATTGGAGACACTTTTATTTTCAACAAAAAAAGTTAAAGTTTTATTTTGCTTATTCGTTCATGCATAAAGAGTAGTTTGCAGGACAATTCTCCAGTGAACACGTCCAATGTTGTCCGAACCTGATTAAACGACCATCCTATCAATATTTTGCCCTAGCTTGCAAAAACCCAGATCTTAATTTAATTTAGCTGAAAAGTGAAAATGTTTGGGTACATTGCACGAAAAGATTTATTCCTACGTATTTCGGCCACCATCAAGAGATGACCTTAGGGGTAGTACTAAATGACAGGGGTGCACTATGAGAATTATACAATTTTTAAAATGTAATAAATTTTATGCTAAGAAGGCTTTAAGAAGTCTCAAGTAAAAATGGAAGGTCTACAACATATGTCTTCCCACTGAATTAAAATGATAAAAAAATAATTATTATTATTTGGGGATTCAGTTTAATAAGATATTAAAAATAAACTACATATATTTTGATTTCGTTATAATAAGAATAAGCGCCAGTGTGGTCCAGTGTCCTTATAGTGCCATTCTCAAATTGGAATGTAGGCGACGAACGTGCAAGTGTGATAACTTCGCATTGCTATCCACAGAAAGTGTTTACAATAATAAATTTTCGTCAAATCTAAGCAGTGGCGTAACGCAAATCCTACGGGCCCCCCCGCAAAACCTTTACAATGGCCCCCCTACTATCTTCTACCGATTTTTATATATAACGAATTTGAAAATTAAGAGCCGTAGGTTTAAGAATCCGACGCCAGAATCATAAACGTATAAAATTAATAAATTAACTCAAGCTATAAATAGTAAATTAATCTTACCTTAATTTCGTTGGTAATAATGTAATATGGTAAAGAAACAATTTTGTCAATTAAAAAGTTTAAACACAAAGTTTACAAGAAGCGACTTGCACGTCGCGCATTTTTTGTAGCGAATTCGTTAATAATTTTGTCCATGTTGAGTGTGTTAATATGCTCCTGCTCTATACTGATAACAGCTAAATCTGATAATCGTTGTTCAGACATAGAATTTCTTAAATAATTTTTGATTATTTTTAATTTAGAAAAGGAACGCTCGGCCGAGGCAACACTAACTGGTAATGTTAAGAATAAAATAACCGCGCTACCAACATCAGGTACATTGGAAGCTGTGCACTCATTTTTAATAAGCAAAAAGTCAGCAAGGTCTCTTACGGTACTCATTCTGGAAATGTCATCTTTTAACACCTTTTTTACACTCAACATTTGAAAAGGAAATTGTTCAGATAAATCCTTGTGATACTTCCTTTGTAATTTAGAGGCATTTTCAAAAAGATCATCTTCTGTCAGCGATAAAATATTTCTGGGAGTTAAAAAACTAAAATTGTTAAAAACGTTATTCATACTTTCAAACCTCAACCTCAGTTGATTTATTAATATATCAATGGTAGTTTTGTACACTTCCACTTCAAATAATTTTTCAGCATCGGTTAATCGTTCATCAGTAGCTAGTTCATCATAAAATCGTTTTGCTTTTCTCTTTCTTTTTTCTTCAAACTTCGAACGTATACCCCAAGAATTTGCTAGGACCACAGCCTTTTCTTTTAATTCAGGAAATGTTTCCCTCATGTCACTTATGGCTTTCAAAGTGGAATTTAACAACTTAGTGGCGGCTTCTAGATCCATGTCAGATGTCTGTAAACATTTTGATGTTAAATTTAGATTTTCCAAAATGTCTGTTTCAAAAACTAGCATAACAATAAACTCGATTTTTTCCATCTTTTTCTTTATTGCAATGGCCTCTTCTCTTTCTTCTCGTTTTTTACTCAACAATGATACATTGGACAAAACCTTCAAAACTAAAACAAAATTATATCTGATAGCAGCAATGGATTCATACCGTGAAGACCACCTTGTACAACAAAGGCGTTTTAAAGTAATTTGAACATTTTCAGTATTCGCCACTTTTAAGTCGTTCCACCTTTTTATGCTATATCCGAAAAACGTGTATATTTTTTGACATAAATCATAAAACTCTTTGATCATTGCCACATTACTACAAGCATCGTTTAAAACTAAATTTAAATTGTGAGCTGCACAGTGGATATAGTCCGCCGTTGATTCCTTTTCTTTGATCAATTTTTGTAGTCCTGAATAAATTCCGCTCATGTTCGCTGCTCCGTCATATCCCTGTCCGCGACACTTTCGTAAGTCAATATCCATTTCATCCATGTTTTCCAAAATTGATTTTTCTAGACCTTTTGAAGTTTGGTCTGTAATTTCTTTAAATCCTATAAACGATTCCAAAATTTTTATATGTTTGGTTTGGTTATTTTCATCAGTTTCAATTTTAACATATCTGATTATTTGGCTTAATTGATCAATTTTCGACACGTCTTGCGTAGTATCTGTAATTATGGAAAAGAAAGAAGCTTCCCTGATATTCCTTAAAATGTTTGATTTCAGTTGTGACGAAACTGTGTGAATTAGTTCATTTTGTATCTTTGGACTAAGGTATTTGTTTTTCCCTCTGTCATTGGATAAGTGTGACTGCAACACTGGATCATACTTAGCCAACAATTCCACAATGGACAAAAAATTTCCCTTTTGGATCGACTCTTTGTTTTCCCGATGTCCCCGAAACGCCAAATCACAAACGGCCAAAGTCATTATAACATCTATAATTCTTGTTAAAATGTCTCTCCATTTTTTAACTTCATCGTTAAACTCGACTAAACTTTCAATGGTCGCACCTCGCTTCCAACTATCGTATGTACGGCAAGCCTGCAGGTGTACCATGGAAATTTCATGATCTTTAATTTTTTTAGAAATGCCTTGCCAGTCGTCCACACCTTTGCACCACGAATCTTTGAAATTTTTATTACTTCTATCAGCAAAAAGCCAACAAGCTTCACAATAAGCAACATTTAATCGTGGCGAATAGCACAACCACATCCGTTCCATAGCATTGCCAGTTTTCGCAGTAACCGTGTAATATGAAGTAGAAAATGATCTTCCTTTGGGATCTTTTTTAAATTTTCCTGGGGTTTGCAAGGACCTATTTTTAAAATTTTTAATTTAAGTTCACTGTCAATTGCTGTATTTTTGTAAAAAGCCATATCGGACGAAAACGCATCACTTTCACGACTTTTTCTTTGCTCAACGTTTTCGATCGCAGTTAGACCTTTCACATGTTCCAACTCCACGTTACTAACACTTGCAGTTTCGGAAAAACTATCAGTAGATGTAGAAGCAGCAACATTAAAAAAACTACTTATTTTAGTTAATTTTGACCGCTTCCCTTCCTTTTCCTTAATTAATCTCCTTTTTTGAGCGCCGCTTAATGATTTGGATGGATTCATTTTGAATACGTTTAACGTAATAATTAATTCAATCCTACCACACCGGTAAAGAACGCGATACTGAACAAAGCATATTTTGCCTATTATTTTGCTGAATTCGTATCTGGGGTTACCTTTTATGTAGAATAGTTTGTTTTGTATGGCCCGTTATCAGCGCCGAGCACATAACTTAAGAATGTATAACCATTCGGTTTATAATTTATAGCTAGCTCGTAGACTTAACAGCTATAATTCAAATAAAGTGCGTTATTTCTAAAATTCTTACGCTCTAATATGTATGTATCTACTTTACATTGTTTTGACTATAAAACCAGTTTAGTAAATTGCTTGAGCACATTAGGCATTATATTATCATTATGTATTACCAACATTTAAAAATTTCGTACAATAAGACTGCAACTATTTTTCAATTTTTTAAATGTGTTTATGTTTCTGGTAGATACCTACTGTAATAATTGATCTGGGCCCCTAAACCGTTCGGGCCCCCCCGCGGTGCGGGGGTTGCGGGGGTGGTTGTTACGCCACTGAATCTAAGCCTCCTGGTAAAAGTGTTCCAAATTTGTTGTATTCAGGTGTACAATAATATACTGCATATACAGGG
>JABXWE010002551.1:0-66530 GCA_014611495.1 Limonius californicus | reverse complement strand
ATAGACATCTAGGACTGCAGTGGCAAATTTACATAAGCTTGCCACCGAGCGTCCGTCTATCGGACGCTCGGTGGCACCGGACGCTCCGTGTAATTGAAATTTTACACAGGGGGACGCTCAGTTGTACGGTAAATATATATATATATATATCTAAAGGGATTAGTCCCAGAAATGCTTCCATAGATGCAGTTGGATGGTGTTCATGACTCAAAATATACACAAACAGGCCAGTCTCTATATCCTGGTTAGTTTTGTGATGCTTGTTTTTTACTTAACTTTGGGCCACCACACTAGGGTGCCATAAACTACTCTAGTTTCGTGTAGTCTAGTGTATCTCTACATTATAATTAAATCCATAGAGTCACCGCTCATAAATAATGTTCAGCGAATGATTAGCACGTGATCACCCCGCGAGCCGTAGTTGCTTTTATTGTCGCGTGGAGTTACTTAATTTGTCCATTTTTTAGCATACGCATTCCGACAACCTACTTTATTTTGTAACGGACTTTCGGCTTTAACGGACACCCCGTCAGCCGAATTAGTCCGTTACATCGAGATTTTGCAGTATTTACTGCTTGCCCTTTAGGCACAAATTCTTCACGGATCATACCCTGTTTATCGAAATGGTAGTGGGCGCGGTTTTGATTCTTCTTTTTGTAAACGAAACTTGTAGGGCCGTACTGATAATTTTCCAATCCACTGTATGCTCTCCTTTCGTGTAAGGATCATACTAAAACACCGATTACTCATTATCAATGACAATCCAGTTAAGAAACCTGTGAGAGACGAACTTTGCTTAGCTCTTCTAATTTCCCAACTCTCCATGTTATTCAATTTGCCGAATCGTCTTCATAGTGATCATCCATCAGCCATCATTTGAAAGGTCCGCCGGCTATCTTTTTTACGATTTGACGAATTCTTGCAACCGAATCTGTACTTCGAGAGATCAATAAGCCCTCGGTTTTATCGTCACCATGAACATCCCCAAGTTCATCTCTCATATATTTAAACTATTCAAATACACTTGTACGATTTAAGGTTTTATGCATGGTTTATAACATTTCAGAAATTCCTGTGGAAGTTTCCCCTAATTTACAGCTACAATTAATATTCTCCCGCTGCTCCATGGCGACTGATAGAAACACGATGTGTGTGCTAACGTCCTTTGTAGAAACTAACAGCTGTTCGATCTTCGCTTTACCACGCTCTGATAATAAAACTGTGAACTATTATATGCTACTTTATACGAAGAGAGTTCTTTATGTTATCTACTTAGCTATGGAAACTAAATGCTATCGTGATAATTTTATTATGTCATGTCTCTGTAACGTTTTAGAGTATATCCTCCAAGTTTGATACAACTCGCATAAGATTTGTCATTTCTGTATTGAGTTGGAGGTGCAAAAATGAGCAATTTAAAACTTGAACGCCGAAGCGTCATAACATTTCTATCGAAAGAAGGCAATACTCCAAAGAATATCCATGATAGAATGGTAACTGTGAATGGGGAAAATAGGCCGTAATATTTTCAAGTTAAATTTTGGTGTAAGCAATTCAAATGGAGCAGGGAGTCCATTCAGGATCACCCAAAGTGCGGAAGACCTCTTGAAGTACGAACACAGCATGTATGGTCATACAGAAGGTTGAAGATTTGGTGTTGACTGATCACCGAGTGACAGTTTCAGTTATTGCAAGAGAAGCATATCAGGAATATCTGTTTTTAAAATCCTTCATGAAGATTTAGGAATGAACAAATCGTCAGCACGGTGGATTCCCAGGCTACTCACTCCTGAACAAAAATTATGTAGGCAACAAATTTGCGAGGATAATTTGGCGGCTTCTTCCCAAAATGAGGATTTCTTCTTTAAAATTGTAACTGGGGTTGAGACCTGGGTACGCCACTGCGACCCACCGACGAAACAATGTTGTCCAGCAAACTGTGCGAAGCACATTATTATCTCTTTCCAAAACTCAAAAACACTTGAGAGGGGTCGCTGTGTGTCGAATGAGGACTTGAAAAACTCTGTGGAGCCGTATTTTGCAGAGATCAAAATTTTGTTTCGAAGGCATCTTCTCTTCTTCCCATGCTTTATCAGTTCCGGATGTTAGCTATCATCAATGCAATTTGTACTTTGTCTAGTGCTTTCCGGAATAATTGTACCGTGGGCATATCGAACCATTGCCGCAAGTTCTTTATCCATGTTATTCTCCTCCTTCCTGGGTCTCTTCTTCTTTTCCTACTAAAATGAGTTGCAAGATTCTATATCTCTTTGTGTTTCTCATTATGTGTCCCAGATATTCTAACTTGCGAGATTTTACTGGTATTAAGATTTCTGTTTTTTTTTGTCAATTCATTCCATGATTTATTTGTTGGTGGTATGTTCCGTCCATGGTATTCTCAAGATACGTCAATAGGTCCACATTTCAAATGATTCTAGTTTTTTCTCCGATGCTTTTGTTAAAGTCCATGACTCAGCTCCGTATAGTAGTGTCGAGACAATATAGCATCTCAGGAGTCTAATCTTCGTTTGCAGGTTTAGGTCTCTACCGGTCAAAGCTTTTTTCATTTGAATGAATACGGCTTTTGCTTTTTCTATTCTTGTTCTTATTTCTGTCGGGTGGTCCCATTGATCGTTTACATTGGTTCCCAGCTATGTGTACTTATTAGCCTTTTCTATCTCAGTATTATTAATATACAGGGTGTATCAGAAATGAGGTTGGCTAGTATTCTAGTATTTTTGTCGTCTATCCCGGTTTTCTCCAATATTTTTAGTAATTCATGATGTTCTACTTTGACAAATGCTTTGCTGAAGTCTATAAAACATAAGTGTACGTCACAGTTTACATCCCTACATCTTTGGATCAATACATTTAGGGCAAATAGTGCTTCTCTTGTTCCCAAAGTATTTCTAAACCCGAACTGGGTTTCGAGCAAATTTGTTTCGCATTGTTGATAGATCCTGGCGTGTATAATTTTCAAGAAAATCTTAAAGGCACAGCTCATCAGACTTATCGTTCTATAGTCTTCGCATTGTCTCGGTGTTGTTTTCTTCGGTATGGTTATAAAAGTCGATTTAATCCAGTCCGACGGAGTCTCTCCGGTGTCATATATTAGATTGAATAACCTAGTGCATTTATTCCATCTCCATTTAGGAGTTTTAGAATGTCAGTGGGTATCTCGCCTGGACCAATTGCTTTCCGGTTTTTGCCTTTCCTATTGTTTAATTTTATCTTTTGTTATAGGTGGTTCGGTTTTAGCCTCCTTTATTTCGTGTTTTCCTGGATGGTCGTCTGCAAATAACTTTTCAATGTATTCTTTCCAGGTTTTTAATTTTTCGTTTATCTCTGTTATTTCCTTTCCTGTATTATCTATTAGTCTGTTCGTTATTTTTTTTCTGAATACTCCAGCAGCTTCTTTTATTTTTGGATGCATATTAAAGCTGTCGTGTTTATTTTCTAGCTGTTCTATTTCTTGGCATTTATCTTTCAACCACTTTTCTTTTGCCTTTCTTATCTCACCTCGTATCTGTCGTTCTATCTCTCTGTATCTGTTCATATCTTTATGTTTCATTAATCTCCTTTCGTTCATTAATTTTAAAATATCCTCTGTCATCCACTCATGTTTCTTCTCTCTCCTTTTTTGTGGAATGTGTTCCTTTATACTACTTTGCAGATTTTGTTTGATAGCGTTCCACCTCTCTTCTATTACTTCCTTTGTTGAGTTGTTCTTGTTAGTAAATCCAGTGGTAGTATTATTTTCATTTTTAAATTTCTCCTCCAACGATTTTCGAATTTGTTCTTTAACATCTCCTTCACAAAGAGCCCTTACATCATGTTGTTTTTTATTAGTTTTTCTCGTAACTCTTTTAAGTTTTACTTTACAATTACATATTACCGGATTGTGGTCTGATCCGACATCTGCTCCGAGATAAGTTTTTGCTGATTTTATGCAATTGTGGAAACAGTGATTAATAGTGATATAGTAAATTTGGTTTCGTATTATTTTTTCTATCGTATCACTAGAGCCTTCCATGTATATATTCTTCCGTGTGGGAGCTTAAACATGGTGTTCATCACTACAAATTCTTCCTCTCGGCAAAATTGTATGAATCTATCTCCTCTTTCACTTCTAGATCCTAATCCGAACTGCCCAATTATGTTATCTTCTTTTTGACTTCCAACTTTAGCGTTAAAACCTCCTACTATGAGAGTTATATCATTAGATTTCGTATATTTTAAGACTTTTCTGAGCTGTTCATACAGAGCTTCTATTTCTTCATCTTCACTATTCGCAGTTGGAGCACTTGGTTAATGTTTAAGTTAAATGGGATAGCTTCTGTTTGTATCATTATGATTATATCTGAGTGTGCTATTACTTGTTTGACAGAGTCGTTAATTTTCTTAGTTACTATTACTCCTACACCATCACAGTGGTGTGGTCGTCATCGTTGCCAGATTAATACACAACATGATTCAGTATATTATAATTTCCTAAACTCGGCCATCGCATTTCGCTGATTCCCATGACGTCTACCTCCTATCTGTTTGTTTATTGAACAATATTACGGATGTTCCACCCTACATAAGCGCTTCTGACTTTCCAGGTACCAATTCTAAAACTATTTGATTTCTTAAGCATTTTCAGTTTGTTGATATCCTTATTCACCATCACAGACCCGGAGATTCTTCGCACCCCTGCCTCATTGAAGAGGCGCCGGTACTCGGGGCTATTCTTAATTTTGTCTGTCATGATGCTTGATGATTGTTCTTGGGAATTAATATGTTGGTTTCCCCTTGCCTTACACATCGCAGTCCAATGGGCGATGGTGACATATTTGTCGTCGCCCATTGATGTCTACTATGAAGCAGTGCCGATACTTATTATCTCCCCCTTCATGTAGTTATGAAAGTGCTGCCGCTCACTTCCATTATCACCAAAACCATTAAATCCAATATGTGGAGGTTGCTTTCTGTGACCTCTCACATAGTTTCGCCTGTGTGCCGTCACAGTTACCAGGGTGTGGCACGTGGAGGCATAAGTGAGAATTGGGGTCGCCGGAGGACCAATGTCCTACAATGACTCTAGAGCCCGACAATCTCAGCACTAGAGGTACTACCTCTCGGCGATCCCTACACCCCCTTTCGAAGGCATAACGTTATTAAGAAACTTTGGAATAAGTGTGTACGCGTTAATGGTTGTTATGTTGCAAAATAAAATTTTGTTTGTTCCCTAACTTGTTTCCTTCATACTTAGGTAGATAAAATAAAAACCCCCTCTCGTATGTTCTTTAATTTCACTTGACTACGGTGCTGTAGCGTCAATCTAGGAATTAAATTGTCAAATTCCGTATTCCCCGTTTATTATTATTATTATTATTTATTAAATAGAGAAGCCCCAAAACCCCACCGAAACATGTTACAATTGTAAATGACATTAATTTAGTATAAGTATTGATTTCACTTTATGTTGACACCATAAACTGGACGTCTAACAAGAGGGGAAATGTATTCCAATACGTCAAAATACAGAAACACAAAAAAATAAAATATGTAACAATTGTATTTGACCGTGTAACTAAATGGCCTTAATCCACATATTTTTAAATTTCATATTTTCTAGAACCTTTACACGGGATGCGGAATTCGTTTCAGAAAAACATACCTACCCACTTTAAAAATCGTTAGACTATATTTAATTTTCCTAAAAATATGATACTTTAAGGAAAATATTGTAAGTACCCTCTATCACCGATAAAGAGGTTTATTATCTTCCCCGCTAAGCCAGGGGTTTTCTCTCTCTCTCTTTCTCTCTCTCTCTTTCTCTCTCTCTCTCTCTGGAAACATGATCGATGTCCAAACCTACATTTACGGCTTCGATTTTAAAAACGTAAACTTGACCTGCTTTCCGGATATCCAGGTCGATTCGGTAAAATTAGCGTAGTTATTAAAGTGGTGCTCCACGGAAATGCAACGGGAAAACTTTCGCGGCATTGGAAATGTTTGGTTGTTAACTGTTTGCATGTTCTGAAATATAACCAACCCTAATTCAGGAAGGAAAATGAAACATTTTATAGCACCAATTTACTTTTATTGCCAATAAAAGAATACTGCTATTGATAAACACAGCTAATCGCCAGAAAGATTTAGGGGTGTAATTTCGAAGATATTAGTTTACAATATACTTAATATACAGAGTGAGGTAATAAAAAGTATCTCAGATATTTAAAATTTAAATTTTAAATTTTAATACTTGAACAAATCAAAGAAAGGTATTTCATAGACCACATGTAATATAGAAAAAACACTATGTAAGAAGTCTAATGGAAATTTTCACATTTTTTTTGATATGTTGAAGACATGGACGTATTTTACTAATTTTAAAATGGGTATGATTTCAAAGACTTTTAAGAAATTATGTGGCAAATTTAAGACATAGATCGTAGTTGTATTTTTAATGGGGAAAGCAAAGCAAATTAAATCTCCCGAAGGTTATGCTGTCTATGCAACCAGGTAGTTGAGATTTAGGGAATATCATAATGAACATAAAATGAAGAAAAACTTGTTGCAGGGTACAATCACTGTTGTCAATTGTGTGATTATGTGTAAATTGATTTTGAACTAAGTCGGAATAAAACTAAAAATTTACTAAAGTAGTGGAGGTGTATGCCCCACCTAATTGCAAAATGCAACTATATTATTATATATTAACAAATAACAAAAACTAATACGTATAACTTTTAACATAATGTTTAATTCTTACGCCTTACATAACTAGACTGTCCTATGGATTTGTTCGACATAGTCAAAACTGTAGATGCAAAATAATGCAATGGCTATATTACCCAGCTATCAGTTTCATATGGGCCACATAAAATGTACTAAATCAATTCACAACTGAAGCACATGAAGTCGTCAACATCGTCTCCTGTTATTCCTAAGACACATTCTCCATGGTAGCACATACATGAGGCATGAGGAGCGAAGGTGCATATCCAGTTGTCGGTCTGTTTTGCATATTAGGCAGTACCAGGACTCTTTTTGTGAATTCGAAGTTGAAGTTCATTCGTATTTTGAATCTTTTTGAATAGGTCTTTCCTGACTTTTTGAGCTCTGTAATTAATGGGTTTCTTTCGGGTTGTTTCAATAGCATCGATCCCTTTTTTGTTTTTGCAGTCAGGTGTAGGTAAAACTGCTTCGAATGAATTATTTAATTTGTTCAACGGTATTGGTTATTTCCTTGTTGACTACAGTTGCCAGTGGAATGTTATAATCACTTGAAAAATCGTTATCAGAAGGCACTTCTTGAATAGCATTTTTCTGCAGCTCCTGATTGGTGGGCATAGCAGGGACATGTGCAGAATCAAGCAATGTGGACGATTCGAAAGGATATATCACCGTTGCCCTAAATCCATTGCAGAGAGTCATACATTTTGGCCACACTTAAGGTAAAATGATGTTAAACCTCACATTATTTAGCGTTCTTTCAGGATAAACGTCCCAAAATTGCAGCAACTTTTGGCCCCAGTTGCACTCGAAGGATTTATAAACAGCCTTATCGAGTGAGTCACCAGAATAGAATCCCCAGATTCTCCGCAGATTCCACGATTGCATAACTATAAATAACATTTCTTATAGTAAATGTTGCGTGGAGACACGAAGGCAGTTCTGCACCCTGCTGCCACTTTAACCCTGTTTGAGGTAGTTAGTGACGTGGCGCACTAACCCAGGGGGACCGACGGTTTTAGGTACTCTCCGAGGCACCGTGCGAGTTGCAGCATTAAAGCGAAGATTTCGGTCAGCCATCATAGTAGGCACCGCGTGGATGGTTCTTTAACTTTGAGTACTGCTTTACCGGTATTCGCGCTTGTCCGCCACGCTGCGTCCCTGCAGCAATATTTGCATAGCTCAGATGACTGGATGCGTCAACGAAAACGAGGAGAGTTTCATCGCGAATTTTGTTTTTAGTTAGATGGTTCAAGAATTTTACAAAAAGTTCTGAAGTAATGCCACCCGTAGGTGTCATTTTTACTAGTGACCCTGGAGGTAAATTATGCCCGAATTTGGGCTTTAAACGTTGTCCTTTAAATACAATCATAGGCGGTATGAAATTCCCTAAATCATTTCCACATCCTACCAAGTCACATTCTCTGCGAGTTCTGGTGCACCTTCTTCGACCCCTTAAGCGCTAATATAGTTTGTTGATGGTGGATGGTGAGGCGGTATCCCTTCTTATCCATGTTATAAATGAACTGTACCTTATTTTTCAGACCCATCTGGTTCAAAACTTTCCCTAATGAAGGAAAATCATCAGCAACGATGAATCTGTTCAACTTTTGAGCACTAGCTGGGTTCTTCTGGAAAGTTCTGGATGTCTGCTTACGAACAACTTAAACCAATCCTTTCCAGCCAGCTCCTTGGTGTTATTAAAATTGTAGAAAATGTAGTGTTTGCAATATTTGTATGCTTGATAATGAAATATTGTCGCATTTAAGGGCATACCAATATCGCCCAATCGCGTTTTCCGTCGCACGAATTTCTGTTCTTGCTCTGGGATAAGAATACTTCGCCTTCCTAATCATTAGATGGAAGCGCCACTTTCAATGTATCTTTGCAGAGTTTGCCTTGGAATTCGATATTGTTCTTCAACTTTTCTTTGAGACCGGCCATTCCTTATAGTTGCCAAAGCTGGTTGCAAATTTTCTTGTGTCCACTGTTATCTAATGTTTTTACTTTTCTATTTTCCCATGTTTCACTCTTTAAACTAAATAACAATAGATAAATACGCGTTTAAAACTTTAAGTTTATTGTATGGCCCTCGGGCCATATATACCAATGATCGGTTGGGCCATATAATCTTAGATGCGCTGTTTAAATTAATTTCTTTGTAAAATAGGAATCACTTTACTTATTGACGTAATTATCGTAGGAGATATAAAACCAGACCAGTACTTACCGAACCGTATAAGAAACACAGCTTTATGTACTTGCAAAACTAAATCACACGTTCCTAAAATTTCTGGAGTTTTACAACGTCGTATAAGATGCAACCCGTCTGAGTTTTAACCTAAGTATAACGAACGGCATGCGTGATATTCTTTCCCGCTATTATGTTATCAAACAAGTTCTTACCTTCACTCACGTTCAGTGTTGTCAGATTTGTTAAAAATTCAATGGTGTCATTACAACGGACCACGGCCCACATTTTGGTCTGGGCCATATATACCTCCATTACCTTACAAATCAATAAATCTATAATAGGTAAATGTTCAAACTAGTGGACATTTACTACCAAACAATATTATATTCGATTCAATAACCATTTAACTCATCACGATATATTTGTGGAGAAGCCCTATTCTGCTACAGTATTATGTTTCCTACGGTTGCCGTTGGAATAATTTAAAAAAGTGTTACGAAGAAAATGTATAGACATTGCACCACCTTCTAAAAATAGGGTTAGCGCAAATCTTCTCCAATACGTTTATTAACCACAAGGATTATATTCCTAATTGTTCAGGATTGTTCATCAACATCATTATGTACAGGAGGATCTTGCTACAATATCATATTATAAATAGTAGTTACTGATATATTACTATTACTTGTGCTGCTAATGTCAGCGTATAGACCGTCTCACGGTGAGAGTGTAGTACAGGCTCTTATGAATACCAAAGTTGCAAAACTTCTACTTAAAATTGCTCTGAAAATACCAAACACCTGTCACTCATAACGTAATCTCCCTTTTGTTGTAGAAACCGCTTATCGAGAATAACTACTATACTATTTAAGAGTTAGCATCCTTTGCCTTTGCCTTTGTTCTAAGTCATTTAAGCAAGCTTTCACGACCGTTCAGGTGCATACATTTGGCAACGCATAACAATCAAGTGCCATAAGGTTTGCATAGGCCATAAGAGCGTGTACTGCACTCTCACCGTGAGACACTCTCTGCAACAATATTCTTTTAACAATTTTGTAGGGAAATTCCGTTGGTTTCGAAGCCTCCTTATGGTTTGCTCCTCAGTATATCAGGAGAATAGTCTCATATTCCGTCAAAAATAAATGCTTTTGTCCTTGTACAGGGAACGTACATAATTGTAAATAATAAAATTAACAAATAGAACCTACTTTTTTAAATTCGATATAATTATTAAATGTATATGTCATTCAGAGGCGGCCGTGGGCTAGAGATTAGTTCGTCAGATTACGCCGCAGGTCCTGGGTTCAATTTCCGGTACCGGAACATCGGATTTTTAACGGCCGTTCTCCCTCGCAAAGCAATAGCAAACCAGCGAGGTATTCTGCGCAGTAAATCTTCTCTGGAATAGAAGTTTAGACTTCCCGTGGTTCGGAACCCACGTTAAACTGTAGGTCCTTTATGTCTGTGGCACTTTAAACGCGCAACACAGGCATAAGAGAGAAGCTCGCTGCGTCTCGTAAGAAATAAAGCACTCGAAGAAGAAGATAGAATAGGCAATAGATAACATTGTATAAGCTTTTATTGCTAGAGGTGTGAAACCATTAGAAGGAAGAAAAATCCTGTAATGCCTATAGGCAACCCTTAACACAAGAAAATTTTTCTTTTACTTCTATTGAACATAAAGACAATTAACGGGAATATATTGGAATACTGCCGTGTCTACCGTCAACATTCTAATATTATGTTCATATTGAAAGGGTTACATATGATGCTTGCTTACAAATCAAATCTACAATCGAAGATCAATACAATTACTGCTAACTGCAGGGTTGCATACTCTCTGGGGATTCGTGTGTCGATTTTCCGCTGTAAACTAGGAATTAATTATCAAAAATATTCAGGTATCTTTAGAACCATATTTAATATCGTATTTATAAAAGACTAGTACTATAGATAATCGTTTCTTTTGCTATACCATCTCATATTTATTAAAAGGAATTCTCAGATAGATTTCTTACATGTTTCCTTATGTTTGAAAGTCTTTTGATCATTTTAATGCGCTCTATACGTAAGGATAATAGCTTTTTACTTTACTCAAGCATCACATTTATAACTGTTTAAATAACCAACTTTTCTATAAATATCCCAACTCGTTCTGCATGAGTTTTATATTAACAGAATAATGGAAACATTTTAACAGTATGTATGTTCTGCAGAAATATTACCAACCCTTTGCTAGTAATGGAAGTATTCAGCTTCAGCAAACATATATCCTAACATGTAATATCGATATTAACAATTTTGTAGCCATCGGCATATAGCAGTTAATTACTGGCGGTCCTCAAACAGTGGTATGAAATCCCTCTTATACAGCCAGAATGTAATAAAGAGTCAAAAGCCAATACATCGTATATTACAGAAGACAGGCCACACAACGTGCGGATATCGTTGTAAATGGGACCGAAGGGAGCACCTAAATTTTCTGAGATCGTGTAACATTTCCGGCGTGATAATATTAAGCTGTACTACACTGCATATCCAGTTTCGTTTTTAGCTCATTTACACATTCATCCCTGTTTTAGGCCGAATTAATTCTGAAATTGTTTTTTAAAGGTTTTCATAGCCGCAGGGAAAAATAATTCTCGATTACCCTCCCGAAGGGAGAGTGAGAAAAATGGGTTCGGTTCCGAGCGAAAGTTAATTATTCATACTGGAAATAAAATGTTGTGGTCAACGTTTTCATTTGTAATGACAAAGTCGATGGTAGTAAACAACTTCGAGTAATTACCTTTGAAAGCCCTATTCAAACGGGAGTTTATTTAACGGCTGAAATTCGTATAACGAATAGTTTCAGTTTCGTGACCGCTAGCGTATAATCAAACACAGAAATTTCGTGAGTTCTCCCCCAATTATAAGCCACTTTGCTGTTACATTACGTCACCAGTTAATGTCTGAACAACCCAAGTATTACCAACACGACCTACGCTACGCTAAACTGAAACGGCGGTAATACAGATTTCGAATCACAAACGTTACTTCATTACATTCGAATTAACTTCGATCCAAAACGCGAAGGCGATATTAGTGATTTAATTAGGAAATTAAATCGAAGCAGATTAGATTAGGGATTTTGTACATGCAAATTTTGACCTTCAAAACCTTACATGTTTTATTCTTAGATTCTTAAATTAAAAAAGATTGTATTTATGCATACAGGATTTAGATTAAATCATCAGTTTTAATAGTTGCACGTTCTCTTCAAAATTAGTGGTATTAAAAATGTGGTTATTCAATTATGTTCCCGTATCGCATAGTTATTTAACATTTTTAATGGCACTAACATCTCTTAAAAGCATGTAGTCGGCAATGCAGAAAGCTATTGTCCCATACTGCACCCGACTGCCTCGCATCTGACGGTACGGGCCGTGTGGTGAGCAATGTACCAACACTATCATTTTGTTGTAGTTTTGTTTTAGGCTAAGCGTGATTAATCCAAATAAACATAAAATACAGAACAAACATTTTTGCTTCACAGACAATCACTTAATCGTATTATTGGTAGTTCGAAAACTTATATGTATACCACATTATTCTTCCCAGTCGTGTTTTCCCCATTTTGGGAAGTGGGTGGGTGGGTTTTCGGTATTGTAGGTATTATTAGCGATTTTTCTCATTTATGACGGTTTTGGGCTGCATCTACGTCTTCTTTGGGTTGTAGTCCTGTTAACTGCTTCACTTGGTCTACCCATCTAGTTGGGAAGAGTCCTCTTGGTCGTTTCCCGTCTGTTGCACCCTGAACGATTAACCTTTCTAGATCGCCTTCGATGTTGTTTATTACATACCCATAATATTTTAATTGCTTTAATTTAATCCTATTTACATCTCAAGGAGCATATCACTTCTACAAATTTTCACCACTCTTCTCTATACCTCGCTATTGCTTTCACTTCTTCTTACGTCATCGTCTTTGTTTATATTTCTTTTGCTTCTCTTCCATGTTTCTGTTGGCCTGTCGACTTTTCTATTCCGCATTGGTTGGTATTCTAAAACATGTTTTGTTATGCCATTCTTATCTGTTTTTAAGGTGTGTCGAATAAATTTCCATTTTCTTCTACTGCTTGTTGTTTGTAATGGCCCTTGTTTAGTTGTTTCCCACAAATCTTTGTTTGTTATGTGATTTGGCCAGGATATCTAAATTTTTGCCAAACACTTATTTACAAAGGATTGCGTCTTCTGCATAACTTTCTTCTCTGTTTTCCACGTTTATCATGCGTACCGTAAGCTTTCGACATTTGTGTTAAATATTCTCATTTTAGTTGATAATGTTAGTTTACTGGATCTCCGCACTTTCCTCAACATGTAGACCGCATTTTGTGTTCTGCTCATTCTTGTATTTACTTCTTCTGTTCCTTAATTTACGCTCCCCAAGTAGCAGACTTTTTGTGCGTTTCGTATTTCCTCTTCCTCAATAAATATCCCCATCTCTCGTTGCGTATTTATTTTCATTATTTTTGTATTCTTTCTATTTATATTAAGTCCAATCTGTTTTGCTTTTTTGGACACTTTTTCGGCTTTCTTCTGCAGTGTTGACTTTTTTCAGATATCTAAAATATACCATCGGAAAATTCTAAGTCTTCAAGTTGCCTAAAAGCATTCCGTCTTATTCTCGTTAAGTTTCGAGTTGTCTTCTTCATGATCCAGTTCACCAGTATTAAAAATATTATCGGCAATAATACGTAGCCCCGTCGAACTCCACCTTCTATGTTTATTGGTTCAGTTGATTCCCCATTATGCATATTTTGCGTCGTATAGTTTTCATTAAACATTTTTATAATTCTAATATTTTTGGGCGAAAGCCCATATCTGGCTAGTATCTCCCATAATCTTCCCCGATCCACTCGATCAAAGGCTTGTTTAAAGTCAATGCAGTTCATATTATATCTTATTCTGCCATTCTAAAGTTTGTTCCACTATAATTCTCAAAGTATTTATGTGATCTGTGCATGTCTTACGTTTCTTAAATGAGGCTTGGTGTGGTCTAAGCATTTTATCAATTTCTTCTTTCATTCTCTCCAACATTATCCTTGTTATTACCTTGGTTGTCACACACAGTAGCTTTATAGCTCTCCAGTTTTCGCACTTCATATAGTCTCCTTTTTTTGGTTTTTTTGATAATTATTCCCTTCCTTCATTCCTCGCGTATGCTTTATATTTTGTTCATTATCTCTATCTATGTCTATCTGCTTTTAATAACTCTGCCGTGATATTATGAATTTCCGCTGCCTTTCTTCCTTAAAACTGTTTAAGTGTTTACTTCGTTATGAGGAAATTCTGTAGTTGGAAAGTTTAGCTCCTCCCTTATTTCTTCATCTTTTAATCCTCTGTACATAGCCAAGTAGAGAAAAAGGGGAGCGTTGAGTTTTAAACAAATCCACTATAGCAAATATCAAATACATGTACAGGTCTAGCCATGGGAAAGCAGAAAGATGTCTATCAGGCAGCGCTTAAGTCAACCAGCAATTACCAAACAAAAGGAATTAACATGTAGCACTTGCGGAGAGTTGTTTTTCTGCAGTTTCTTGGAATTCCAGACATGGACTCAGAGATTAGAAAATAACCCTGGATACCAAAGGAGAAAGTAAATTTCTGTTTTTACAAATATGACTTTTTTGCTATTCATTCATACTACCTTCCCTCCCAGAACCGCCTTCGCATTACTTCAGGAGGATGCGAGCATCCCTTACATACTAGCTATTCATGCAAAATGCATCCTAACCTTAACTAAATGAAATACGGTTGCCTCAGCCGAGGTTTGACCATGCGGCCGATTGAACCGCGTTTCAATGCGACCTTGAGTGGCAGCGCGTATTCGTACTGCTCCACCGGAGTCCCACAAATATTACTTAATACGTTCCAAACTTGTTACGCTTCTTGTCAGTTTTTACAGCTGTAATACCTGAATTACACTACCATAAGTACTCCTTATAGAGATCAATCCACTTTGCCATGGGGGGAACTATACAATGTTAGATAAACTGCACATTATTGGATGTGAAAACCAAAGCTAAATCCTAATTATATCATTAGAATCTTGTCTATTAGCTATACAACAACAATTTCTTTGAAATTGGTGTACATGTTATATATATTATATATTTTTTTAAATGGCAACTCCATTTTACCCTCGTGTTTCAATAGATCTTCTCGCCAGTTAAATTGTGATATAAAAAAATTAGTATCCCACATAACAATTGTTTTGAAAATACACAAAATTAAAAAATTGAGAATTTATTTTTTATGAAAATAAGAACATTATGAAAACATTACCAAACGGAAATGTTCAAATTATCCACAAGTAACCAGTTGGCATTGACCAGCACGTGTGTAAACATTATGTATCACATGCTGAATAATTTCCGAGGTGATACTTTCCATTTTTAAACGAATCCGAGGCTTTAAAACGTCTATATTGATTGGCCTACTAATAAACCCGCTATTTCACATAGTCTCGTAGAAAGAAATCTATCGACGTTAAGTCAGGTGATCGTACAGGCTACCCAAAACGGCCCTCATCACCCTAACAATTTATCAGCAAACATACCGTCAAGAAACTAAATAACGAGGACCTCCATATCGTTGAAAGTAAATGCTTGGGTGGGGTATAAAAATCTTCATTTTTGAAAAGGGAATTGCTAAAGCTGGAATTAACCCAAAACGTAGAAAATCTAAATATAAACAGATGTGGGGCGTTATTTTAATTCAAAATAAATTCTGAATTTTTTTGCTCTATATGTATTTTTCTCGACACAATGGTTATGTTTTGTACATAACCATTTAATTGGTGAGAAGGTTTATGCAAATAAGGGGGGAAAAGGGACCTCGGTGGGGCAGTGCGAATATGCGCTGTCAGTCGAGGTGACAGTGAAATGCAGTCCGATCGGGTGCGTGGTTAACCCCGACTGAAGCGAGCGTATTTCACTTAGTTAAGTTTAGGGTGCATGTGCATTGATGGTTAGTATGTAAGGGATGCCCGCACCCCTCTGAAGTAATGCAAAAGCGATTCGGGGGGTATGGTACTATGAAAAAAATTAAAATAAGGAGGAAATTGGGTTGCCATTTAAAAAAACTAATTATAACGTCATATCGCGGAAACAAAAGCCGATAGAAGAAAATATTTATGAAGTGACTCGTCTCACGGTTTTTCCAAAAACATTACATAACAAAATTATGAATTTTGTACGGAACTTTACCATCATGCTGTATAATTCAGATGTCAATAAAATGTTAATGTAACATGTATATGTTTACTGCATACAACGTGATTATGCCATAAAGGAACACCAAAAAGATATGTTAGCTTTCTTAAACACCGGTCTAATGTTTACTAACCATAATTAAATATACCAAGTAATTTTAGGCAAGACCATGCCATGACCTACCATCAGAGCAATCATTACTGACCACCCGGTATAAAGAAACCATGCTTCTTCTTCTTCTTCCAGTAGGTCGTAGATCTGTTTCTACCAATATTATTATTGTTCTTGTGACGCAGAAATCCAGCTGTCTTCCCAGCGTTTTGGTGGTTTTCCAGGTAGGCGTGTTGTTCCTGTTTGTGGGCTCTGGCAATTTTTGGCAGTCTATCGTTGGGCATTCTTGTTACGTGTTCATTTCACGGCGTCTCCTCGTCCGTCTTACAACATCTTGGACATTGCACGTCTGTCTTATGTTCTCGTTTGGCATTTAATCGTAGAGTGTGTCCTGATATGGAACTTAAAACCTTCATTTCCGTGGTACGAAGTGATCTTTTGGTGTGTGCAGTATCGCCCTTGTTTCTGCCGCATATGTCATAATGGGACGGATGCATCTTTTGTATATTTTAACCTTGGATTCAGTGTTCATGTTTTTGTTTCTCCATATTATCTCCTGGAGGCATCGTGACACTCTTGCTGCTTTATTGATTTGAGATGTAATCTCTGTATCTAGGTTCCTGTCGCTTGATATTTTCGCCCCTAGATATTTAAAATGCATTACCTTTTCAATAGTTTTGTCGTTGATTAGCAGTTTGCATCTTCTGGGTTCCTTCGATATTTCTAAGGATTTGGTTCTTTCTATTGATATCTCTAGGTTGTACGTTATAGCCGTCAGGTAGAAAGTGTGCCGTAGCCTTTGTAGATCGTGTTCGTTTTCGGCAATGATTGCGGCGTCATCTGCGTAGCATATCAATTTCAATTCTTGGTTTTCCATTCTATACCAGTGGTTAGCTGTTATTACCTTCTCTATAATTTTATCCATTACTATATTAAAGAGCAGGGGGTTCAATGAATCTCCCTGTCTGATTCCGGTTGATACCTCGATTTCTTCCGTTAATCTGTTGTTGACTCGTATTCGTATCTTAGTATGTGTGTTGAATTGTGCTATTATCTGTATTATTTCCTTAGCTACATGTTTTTCTTTTAAAATTTGTCATATATCGTATACTTTTATTTTATCAAATGCTTTCGCGAGATCGATGAAACACATAAAAGCTGGCTTGTGTATTCAATGGATTTTTCGACGATTTGACGTATAACAAACATTCCGTCTGTAGTACTTCGGTTGTTCCGGAAACCTTCTTGTTCTTCACTTAGCTCAACGGTATTCGCAATGATTGATTGAAAAAAGAACTGCGTTAAAGCTTACCATGCATTTCTAGATTTAAGCTAATAGCTTCTATTACAGTTTAAAAAGGTAGGTTACCCATAAATTTAGTATTGTTTAATATACAGGGAATTTTTCTTTTTAGTATACATAGCATATGTATACTTTTAAAAGAAACGCGTCATTTTCGCCGATTGTGTATGCAACCAACTATACCGACAACAAAAATCAGAAACAAACGTCGCTATAGTTGTGAATTATTTGAGTATGAAGGTTATGTTGATGCAGTGTATATATTAAATAAGTATTTCACCTTGTAGGTATATAGGACGCAGATGATGACTTATTTATTAACAACACATACATAAGCGGCGGAATGGTGTAATGGTCAGCATACCTGCCTTCCAAGCAGTTGATCCGAGTTCAATTCCCGGCGAAGGCAAACTTTTTTCAATTATTATTATTCAACGTAGCATAAAATATTTCATTTCATTTCTTCGGTTAAAACGTGATTACTTTCAGTTTTTATTTTATGGGAATTTATTACGAATCCCTCTGATTTAAATTTTCTAACAATTGTTTGACACTAAATAAATATTAATTTTATTTTTTAGCATTGAATTAATTTGATTCTGTGGTCACAGCATGCTTGAGTTGTCTGTATAGTTGGTTGCCTACACGATAGGCGAAATTAACGCGTTTCTTTTAAAAGTATACATAGGCTATGTATACTAAAAAGAAAAATTCCCTGTATATTAAACAATACTAAATTTATGGGTGACCTACCTTTTTAAACTGTAATAGAAGCTATTAGCTTAAATCTAGAAATGCATGGTAAGCTTTGACGCAGTTTTTTTTTTCAATCAATCATTGCGAATACCGTTGAGCTAAGTGAAGAACAAGAAGGTTTCCGGAACAACCGAAGTACAACAAACGAAATGTTTGTTATACGTCAAATCGTCGAATTGAATACACAAGCCAGCTTTTATGTAAAAATATAAAAAAAATTCCCTGTAGGCTGCCTGGTACATGATTGTGTTTATTTGTGGAGCAAATGTCCTTTTAATTGAACTGTTTCATGGCTACACGTTATGGATTTGAGTAGCCCACCTAGACGTAAAAGACTACAGGAAAGGGTCAATACTAAAGTGCAGGTAAAACAAAGGCGTTCAAGCGAAAACTCAGAAGATACAAGTAAGACAGAAACAAGTTTTGCTCCACGACATAGAGGTAGAGGCATCTACAGCCCACTATTGCATAATTCAGAAGAAATAGACGATCCTTTCGCTCGAAGTATTATAATAAATAGGTCACCTTCTCCAAGGAGTACCAATCCTGAACTTGAAACCACAAATAAAACGTCTTCTACATCAGCCACCACATTAGAGCTAACCACAGAGCATACGAACTCCACGATAATCCACACGATTCCAACCGATCGACCTACAGTAGTAGTCAATGAATCACGCAAGGACATACTACAGATCAACATCAAACCTTACCATCTCTATTGCAAACTCTTCAGAGCGTTCGCCATCACTGCCAAAATTTTTGTCACCCAGTACATTTCATCCAGCAATCTCAAATATAATTTCATTTATAGGGAGCTACGAACGGGCTGCGGTCGTAAACGGCTGGAACGACTCTCACAAGATCAACTACTTCGGTTCTTTCCTCGAGACTGCAGCTAATATATGGTACGAATCATACTTATCCAATCCCGACAATAGTGACAAAACGTGACTGACAAAACATCAAACAGGACTTCAAGGACAAATTCGGAGGCGATGATTCATTCCGCCTCAGTAAATTAAAATTTAATAATCGAAGACAACAATATGGGGAGACTGTGAAGGCTTTCTACTACGACCTACTAAGTCTGGCTCATGAATATAACCCTGAAACATGAATGACGACACATTCCGGGAACAGTTTGAAAACGGAATTCATCCTAGCAATTTAAAGATCTACTACATGGTAAGACAAGCTAACATGACGAAAGAGGATACGGAAAAAATTGTCTTTAAAATCGACCGTATTATAACTAGGACAAGCATCAGCCAAGTAACGGAGCGAGCATCTTTGCTTAGCATAAAGCAAAGCAAAGAACCCAAACAGGGTCAACATAATGTCAACCGTAACACTGGGCCCACAGCGAGAGCCTACAACACACGACCAACGACCCGGCGCACTTTCAGACCTGCTGCTCAGCAGTTTCCCAACACCCGCACCATTGATGGACGCCCACGTTGCTATAACTGTGGCCGCAATGAACACCATGTAGCATCAACGGCAGAAATAACCTCGGCAAAGACTTCGAAAACCGGCGACTTGGAACTTTTGCGAATGTGAAATGTGTAATAGTGTATTTGCCGACTTTGCATATTGAAGTGTGCAGTGCGTTACCGCGAGAAACATACCGATGGAAGTGATTCACGGACTATTAAAGTGACTTTAAGGCAGAAAAACAATTGGTGAATAGTGAATCATAATTTTGAACATGAATGGACATTATGAATTTATTTTGTGTGGTATTGAATTGTAAAATGTAGTTACCTATTTTTAATGTGTTTAGTTTAGTTTTTAATTGTAACCCGGCTCAAGCGTATTAAACGTCAAGTCGATGTTTGCCAAAAGGGGGAGTAATGTTACGAACCCAATATCCAAAATTCTAAATTCAATTATTATTGCTTCATAGCTGTTGTAATGTTATTTCAATTACTTGCATACACATTTATGTTGCACTTAGTGACTTCATTTTACTCAGCGAATTTAAGGTACATTAGAATCTTAAATTAGGCAATGTGGAATAAGTAATACGCTTAATAAGGGAAATTGAGTAATAAGCAGGTCATCGCTTATGGGTGCAAAAGGGAATTTATAAAAGGACACTTAAGATTGAATTAGCAGATAGTGAATAGTAAATAGCAGAGAGTAGAGAGTGTATATTTGACAGTTGGCGGTGTTCCCAAGAATAAAACCTAGCAATGGCGCTGTACTTATTTGTATTATTGTAAGTAGTTTACAATAATGTTTTAGAATAAGTTGTAATAGTCTTGTAGAACTAAGTAATTAATAAATTCAATCATTGTATATAAGGGTAGTTGTTTCTCCGGTCATCCCGGCGATAAGGTCAAAGGGCTCCTTATCAGTTACAGCCGTAGGCGTAACAATATATTTGTGAATAGTTTCATAATGCAACTAACCAGTGTGAATATGGGTATCGTTATGATTGATTTCCAGTCTTCCGGTGGAGTGCCTTTATTCAGTATTGACTGGAACAGTTTTCTCAGTTCTTTGCTTAGGTCATTTCATTCGTATTTAAGAAGTTCTTTTCGGATTTGGTCTGATCCCGGTGCTTTTCGGTTCTTTAGTTTTGTCTTGGCTTCGCTGACTTGTTCTGTTGTTAGTAATGTCGTACGTCATCGTGGTCTGCTATCGTTATATTTATCTTCTTCGTCCATGTTTCTGCTTCTATTATTTGTGTCCGTGTGTATTCATTAATATCTTGCCTTCGTCGTTTCAGCATGCCCCAGATTTTGCGTTGAGCACCATAGAGACCGTGTTCCATGTCTTGTGTAAATTTTGTCCAGTATTCTTATTTTTTTGGCGGATCTGGGCGTTTAGTCTGTTTCTGATTTCTACATAATTTGCGTGTTTTTCTATTGATCTGTTATTAATATATCGTAAGTATGCCGCTCTTTTTTCTTGTGCTAGAGTTTTTATTTCTTCAGTAAACTAAGTTTTTTCGTTCTTCTTGGCCTTCAGGTTAATTTACCTACCACCTAAAGCTTCGTATGCCGCTTCATTGATGTTGGTTAGGATCTTCTTCCACACTATCTTCCTCTTCAATTGGAGTAGCTTTGATTTTCTGAGATCAGTTGGTGTACAGTGCGTTAGTGCTACCATCTATAATTGATTCAATATTTATTTTGTCGGTATATTCTGGTTGGACTTTTTTCTTCCGCTGTATGTTCAAACGTATATTTCCTATTACCAGATTGTGGTCCGAACCTATGTTGGCTGAAATTAGTGTACGGACATCGAATATTTCTGACGGGTGAATTGTTCTGTTGGATATGATGTAGTCTATGGTCGAGGTTTGACCTCTTGTGTTAAACCATGGTTTATGTGCAGAGAAGGTGTTGCTAATTCTTAGAAACCATGCAAATGTGTAAAATTGCTACTCTAATTTATAAATATAAATAAATTTGTAGAGTCTTAAATAAATGAGAACTTATTAACACTGTCGACTCTGATGGCGAAATTTAATAATTAATAGTTTCCTAAACATCTTTTACCATACAAGTTGGTTTTTTATTATAAACTTAAAAAAGAACATTTTACTTACTAAGTTTTAACATTAGAACATCAACCGGCAATTTCCATTTGAACCTTTTTTATGCATTCTAATTACTTTTCCATATTGACGAACCACTTATTCAAGCTTGAAATACAATAAACTATTAATCAGCTTTTAGAAACACAAAAACGGACCATGTCACGGTCAAGCTAAGCATTACGGAAAGCTTTATCGATTCAAAAACTTAATACTAGTCAAAATATCGAGAACAAATTGTACTTCACCTTGTCGATGCTAATGGCTCAAAAACGACTAACATATTAAAGTCTGGACGGTTTTATTCAATCGAAATACCAACAGAGCTCTTTGGATCTTTTCCATACCGGCATTTAAAGAAAAACAATATTGTTTAAAGTAATTTTAAAGTCAACCTTGACTTTCCGAACTACTTTTTCTGTTGCACATTTGGCTATCAACAATCAAACAAATTAATTAAGCAAATTTATGCAAAAAGTTTCCGTTTTTACTACCCCAGATTTCATAAAGCCGCGACCGCAATCTTTGTTTACAGACTTTCAATATAAAATATGTTAATTTAAAAAACCCTGACCTGAGTTCTGGTCAAATTCGTTTATTTTTCAATATTCGGCGCTCTTGTGTTTTTCCACACACTTCAATTTTTAAACGCGGAACAACGTAATCAAGGATTGGATTAAGTCCTACCCCAAACAACAGATCTAATACGTATGTCGTAAAAGAGCCAATCTTTGTTTATAGCTAGTTAAGTTACTGGAACGTGATAAAAGCACCTTGTCGATCTGAAGCCCTTATTGGATTTAATAAACCATTAAATGGAGCCACAAACATTTTTACGGCAACCGGCAATTATGCCGTTGCGATACGATTTATTTTGACGACTATTACCTTATGGTTTAATAGGCCCGAGGCTGTTCATTCTTGTCGATTTATTTAAAAATATTCATCCATGTAAACCTGTAATAAAAACACGAAAACAAAGAAACGAAGTATTATTAGTTACATTGTTAACCAAAAACAGGTTAACTTATTCTCCCGTTGCATTCCTGCATCGCGTGATTTTTCCACATAAAGAACGTGTGTAATATTAGTCATCCACCATAATAGTATGCGAACATTAGAGCTGAATATGGCTATTTCTTGTTCCTCAATGTTTCTCGCTGAAACTCCGCATAAATTTGCTCCGCACAATTATCTTTTACCTTAACTCGTGTTCTGTTCCAGATAATGGACGACAGGTGGGAAAGCGAGGTTATAGAATATGGAGCGATTAACATTACCGGCTTCCGCATAGTTGACACCACCAAAAAGTATGTCAAAGATTTTCTCGAGGGGTGGAAACGATTAGATCCTGCCTCATCCCAAGGAGCGGGAAGGGAAAGCATCTCAGCCCAAGCTGCCCTAATGTACGACGCCGTATTTGTTCTAGTGGAAGCTTTCAACAAATTATTGAGGAAAAAACCTGACAGAAGAGGGCAGATTATTAATAATGGAAGTAAAGGCTTAGACTGCAATGCCTCCAGTGGTTGGGTCACCCAATGGGAACATGGTGAGAAAATATCCAGGATATTAAGAAAGGTATTTAGATGTTAAAATTTCTTCTTAATTAGTATAATATCATCCCGAGAAAATGATATCATCACACTGTTATATAATAGGTATAAATTTTCCCTAAGATACTAAGAATTTAGATTTATATTAAGTAAAAATTTTGTAAAACCTTCTACATCTATGATTTTCATTCCTTCAAATTGAAAATAAGTAGCAGTCGTTTTGAAAATTAATTTTATTTGCTCCGTTTTATCCCAAGGGACGTATCTTAAGAAAGGCAGTCCCTACAATTTCCAACTGTATTTAGTACGTACCCACTAATAGTCATGTAATTAGAAGGGATCAGAATCCCGAGGGAAATCAAAATAATATTTGCGGAACTTCTGCGGAGGGGACTAAATTCAAATGCGTTCAAGTATGCGGAACCTAAATTCTCTTTCCGTTCCCACCAACTCTTCGGTTACTTTGTTATAGCATTTCTTAAGTTGGTCGACGTTTATTAATGAAAATAAATCAAAGTTGCGGAAAGTACTGACGCAAATACGGGAAGATCTCGTAAACGATAATTATAAGGACCTTGTAAAATAATTAAGAAATTAATAATGATAACCTATAAAGTTGAATACAAGAAACTACAAAATAAGGATGGATTCATTGCTGCGTTTGTACGAGCCTATTATTATTGTTAATACCATTTGAAGGCGCAAACCGCGGCCTAAGGCTTGTCAATCAAAATACACACACACACACACACAAGGGCAGCCTTTTAAGTTTTTACAAACGACCACTAGGTGGTGCTATTGAGATGTGTCATTACTATTTTCGTAAAATTTGACATTTATTATTGTGAAAACAGTAGCAGCAAAAAAATCCACCAGTAGTTTGTTTATAGTGAGCGTTTAAAAGAAGATTTTGTGAAAAAATGGAAATTTCACGTGAAGGTTTTCGTTAGATGATTTTTTACGATTTTAGTAAAGGCCTAACTCAACAATGTCATAGAATCGCTTCGTTCAACATTTGGTAATGAAGCACCATGAGAAAAGACTGTTTACAATTGATTTGCAGAATTTCGTAGTGGTCGTGCGTTTGTCAGTGATGAATTTCGTGAAGGTCGACCAAAATCGGTTGTTATTCCAAAAAACATCGATGTTGTGCGCAACATGAATGAAGAAAATCGGCATGGGACTTATAGTAAGATAGAGACATTCGATTTTGCATGAACATTTAGCTGTGAAAGAGATCTGTTCCCGATGGATTGCACATAATTTGACCAAAACTCAAAAAAGGCTCGGGTGAATTGGTATAAGGAAATGCTCAAAAAATTCGACCGAGGAACTGCAAAATCCGTATACAATATCGTAACAGGTGACGAAACGTAGATATATTCGTATGAACCAGAAACTAAGCAACAATCTACTTTTTGGGTTTTCCAAGATGAACCGAATTCCACAAAAGTTGTTCGTTCACGAAGCACTTTCAAGAAAATGATTGCTTGTTTCCTCGGTTGTACTGGACATGTCGCAACCATTCCTTTAGAGGATCGAAGAACGTTAACGCTAAATCGTATACAATAATTTGTTTGCCAGAAGTCATCGACTAAATCAGGAACAACAACCGAAAACGTCGTATCATTCTTCATCATGACAATGCCAGCTCTCACACAGCACGTCGAACAATTAATTATTTGAAGGAGAAAAACATCGAATTAATGTCTCATTGCCCATATTCACTTGATTTATCGCCTAACGACTTCTTTGTGTTCCCGCATAGCAAACAAACAATGCGTGGACAGCGATTTTCATCACCTCAAGAAGCCGTTGAAGCCTTCAAAAACCATTTTTTGAGATACTAATTTCAGAGTGAAAAAAATGTTTCGAGAATTGGTTTGAACGCATGCAAAAGGATATAAATCTTAAAGGCGAATATTTTGAAAAGCAATAAACAGTTTGTTCCAAGAAAAATTTCGTTCCTAGTTTTTGTAATAACTTAAAAGACTGCCCTTGTACAAGAGGCAAACTATGTATAAAGAAAATGAAAGCAAATAAGAATTAGAATGAAACGGAAACAAACATTTTTTTGAATTTCAAATGCTATTAGTACGACAAAGATGTGTTTGACATTTAATAATATATGACTAAAATACTTTTTCAGTTGAATAACATCTTAAGGCTTCTACCAACCCCTGAGAATTTGACAAAATAAATATTGGAATTGGAAGAAATCTCACTGAATATCAGACAGTCTATGTATTTATATTCAGAAAAGCATATGTATTTAAGTCCAGAACCGGGTTATTTCCTGGATGTCATCAACAATTCTTTGTTCACGTTCTTCCTGGGTATTTAGTGGCGTTTGGTAAAATATAATCCTCAAATAGCCTCACAAAAAAATTTGAAGGATTCAAATTGGAAGATCGTGGAGGTCAAATCACAGGACTTCCACGACCTATACAGCGATTTGGTAAATTTAAGTGTAGCCACTCCCGAACGTCAAAATGCTGCAACGCTGCAAAATGTGATGATGCACCATTTAATTGCAACCGAATTATATTTGGAAGGGAAATTGGTCTTACCACTTGGTATACCAGATTATTCAAAATACCCAACCGTTAATGGGAAATCTACGTTGAAATCTTCCAGGATAGTACACGTGTAGGTTTTTAAATGCCCAACAATGGATATTGTGAATATTAAGGTTACCTACGATCATTTTGGTTTCTTAGCCACTGACAAAATTCCAACCATTTCAAAAATGTGCAGGAGGTCCATCGCGCATCAACTACATAGTCATTCGATAAATCAGGGGTACATCTCTTAACAATAGTGGCAAGGCATTACGCAAAAAGTCAAAATACAATTGGCCAGTCAAACGGTTCGGAAGAAAAGAAGGTTCTATCATACGGTCTCCAAAAACATCAAGACAAACGTTAATTGAAAATCGTTGTTGATGACTCGATTCCATAATAGCATGAGGGTTTTCATTTGACCAAACATAGCAGTTGCGGAAATTAAAAATGCCATTTCTTGTGAAACTTGCCTCGTCAGTAAATAAGACTTCACTAACAAAGTTTACGTTTTCCGCAACTCTTGTCAGTGCCCATCGGCAAAAGCCTGTACCCTTTGAATATGGTATGGGTACAATTGCTCCTCACGTAACATTCTTCAAATTAGGGAAGCATTAATATTTGTTTCGGCAGAAAGTCTTCTGGTACTGGTATCTGGATTTTCTTCAATCCCCCTTAAAATGTCAAGTTTCGCTTCAGGAATAGAAATTGATCTAGACCAACCATCACCACCGTTTCTAGATTTAGATGCTGCAACTTCGATTAAACGTTGATGCAAATTTGTCACACGGAAGTGCCCGGTTCGGAAATCCTTCGGCATACAAGCGACGTGCCTCATAAGAATCACCATTGGCCGTACCATACATGAAATGCATATCTGCCATTTCCGCGTTGGTATACATATTTAAACAACAACAGTAACAATATTGACACTTACAAAAACTCAAACAAATGTTTTATCCACTTCCATAGCGGACGTGATAAATACGATTCTGTACTCCTACTCTGTGTAAATAATTTGGCTGTATCTTGAAAACGGTTGATTTTCGAGCCCATGTTTATTACGAATTTTTTGTTTGTATTGATGAGATCTATAAGTAGGTAAAATATCCGAATGTATTTTTCAAGCACCCTGTATGCACGGCAGCATAGTCTTCGAAAGTGTATTCCATCATCAACAACCAAAAGACAATTACTTAAACTTCAATTTTAAACTTATAAATTTCTAGGTATTCATGATTTTTGCATGTGGAATAAAAAGTCTTAATTAAGCAGTGTTGAGTACTTAAAATTTATCGTGGGAAAAATGAAAAGTACGAAAAACTTGTTTATTGTTAATTTTAAGTCAATTTTAATTATGTATTAATTAATTCATTTCTAAGTTAGTGTTCTATGTAATTAAATTTTCTTTTATTCTTTATTGTTTTTGTTTGATTGAGTAGGATCCAATGCTACTGTTTAAATAATTAACTTGATAGGTTGTGAGCACGATATTTTTCGAGACCAAGGGCGTTGGAGGCGCCCCTGAAAGGTCTGATAAGGCATTGAAAGTGAAACACATTACCACATAAACTGTTTATTTAGCACACTACTGAGGCGGAGGCTGTACAACAGACCCCCGCATTCAACCACACCACAAAAATAGGGCCCCTGGCTCCCTTGCTCATGAGGGAGCGCGATAAAGAACTATGGGGTGGCGCATGCGAGTAAGTAAGTAAGTCGGCGCCAAAATACAAAATACAAAAATATTCAAACTTTACATAACACTCATAATAAAACAAAAATGAAGTCCAATTTTCAGGGATTATTTCTGCGTTATTATTACAGCTACGCCATTTCTGAATTCTTAGGATGAATTTAACTATACTTTGACCACTATTTCTATGGGGAAGAATTTTGAAATATTCTATATATGTATACTAATAACATTTTTTTAAATAACAAAAGTACACGTCAGATCAACTCCTAACCCTTCTTATATACCAACATTAAACATTTATATAGTTTCTAATTAAATAGTTAAACTGTAGAACTTTAGAAATCGTAAATGAAAACAGGTTAAATTGCAGAGGAGCAATAAGAATAAATTAATTATTTCGAATTAACTAAATTGCGTTACATTATCGGAGACTACAATCGCTGAACCCTATTGTATTTTAGAAATGGAAAAATGAAAGATAAGGAGCTTAAACGATAGTATAGAATTTCAGAATATCGTCGATTGAGAATAATAAATGAACAATTTTAGATCAGAAAATACAACATTTTTGCTCGAATAGACTTTTAAAGCAGAAACTAATCTTAAATACCTGTAAAGGCTTCTAAATACAATACGTAATAATTTTACCCCAGAAAATGCGACTTTCGAATCCTGGTTTACTGTCCTGATATAAAATTAAAATAAAATAATTTGTTAGCATCTAAGGCTAATAAATAACATATTTTTTTATTTACTAAATATTACACGTTAAAATATCTATTCATAAACTACAACTCTTAAATCCCACTAGGGACTACTCAAACTCCCACGATACTTTTTCAGTACATAATAAAATACATGGACAGTCTTAAAGGTCTTACAAGGCACTAAATAATATATAAGGTGTAACTAAATGACTTGACCAAACTTTGACTCTTCAAATTAATTATAAATATTCTAATAGATATTGTATTCTTTACAAAGTTATGGTCACTTGAAATTGAAATATTGACGAATAACAAAATATATCACATTCATTATTTATTTATATTCATTACTACAACTTAGATAACGCTATTAAGTGCCTTGGAAAAAATACTTCTCTGATAGCGTCTTATACTGATTGCCTAACACGTTGAAAAATACCAACAATATTGATAACCAATTGAATACCATGCGCGATGCGATCTCAAAGAATTTGCACATTTTCAATTCGAGTTTGTTAAACAATACACATTTTTTAAGTACCCTCATTGGGAATAGTAACTTGGATTTCAATTCTATCTTGTGATTCGGATAACTGGTTTACAAACATTTCATGCAGTAAGGCTATAACGTGCAGGAGCCCCATCATGCAAAAACCACATATTATGGCGTGTTTGTAATAGGACTCCCGCCAACTCTTCTCCAAAATTCGATTACCATTTTGACCATTAACTATTGACGGTAAAGACAATAATGCCGACCCCAACATTACAGGAAAATATTTGTTGATGCCTGGAAGGTGTTAGGTGTGTGGATTAGCGTCAGCCCATTGATGATTACGGTGGCATTTCGTTAAATATTTGCCTCATCAGTAAAAATAGCGCTAGTACAAAAATTCTAATGTTCTGAAAACCATCGACAAAATTACAGTCTCTGTAGAAAATCAGCTTCTAACGAAGCTTCTATTCAGTGTACACTAAATGGATACAATATCTGTTCAAAAAGAATTTTCCAAATAGTTTGATTTTAAACACCAACATCAATAGCAATCAGTCCTGTACTGATTCAGCCAAGTGAGGCTTTTCAACCCTTGTGGGTTAGGGTACCCAAAAATAAACAATTTATACTAACATGGCTGAACAAGATGCTTAAGATTGTTTGTATTCGCTAAATAAAACACTACAATATTATAAGATGAAAATTTGAATTCAAAAATCTGTTCAAAAACCGGTAAAACGCCAAAGAAGCTTTTTCAAACGTGCTTAACAATTCTTTACCTTAAAATGAATCCAACAACAATTTAAAAAATTTTGTTGAAGGACCTGAAGTTTCTTAAATATAAAGTACTTAATAATCCCTTAATCATATAATAGAGTCTAAATGAAATATTTTTTCATGGCTAAGTAAATTTTAATACACCGTTCTCAAAGTTCTATACATACAAATAGTACATATAAAATGATACTTTCGTGGATATTATAAAGCAATAAAGTCATATAGTCTAATTAACATTCCAGTTGGAAGTAATGCACAGTTTCTTGCCGTTACTAATTAGTTTTAATGGTTTAATAATCTTTTTAATATTCACACGATAACATTAAAAGTATACCCAAAGGTAATACGAAAATCATATTTGACATTAAAGGGGAAATAATAGAAATTACCGTTGTAAGCATAAAGTTGAAAATTTTAAATGTACTAGGTGTGTTCAATTGAAACCCATCTTCGCTTTATAAAAAATTTAATTACAAATAATTACCGTCACAGTTAAGGCACCTATCCCATTGTTTTACTAGCCGACGTATACCCTGCTCATAGAGTTCTTATTGCTGTTGATTGAAGAAGTCTTCCACAGCTATCTGTACTTCTACGCCAGACTCAAAATGCCGACCTTTCAACGCCTTTTTCAGTGGTCCAAAAATATGGATATCGCAAGGCGATAGATCCGGGCTATAGGGTGAATGCTCTAAAACCCTCCATTTCTTTCGTTGAAGATTTTCTTTTAACACATTAGCAACATGAGGCCTAGCATTAAGTGCAGCAAAATGACCCCACGCGTAAGTTTTCCTGGACGTTTCCGTCTGAGTGCTTGATGAAGCTTGTTCAAAGTTGCATTGTACAGATTTGTATTGACATTTACTCCAGGTTCCTTAAACTCCATCAATAAGGGTCCTTCATGGCCGTAAAAAAATGTTAACATCACCTTGCCCGAAGAAGATTGTGCTTCAGACTTCTTCGGTGGTGGTGAACTCCCATGTTTCCACTGGCTTGACAATAACTTACTGGATAGCTCGTAGTAATGGCATCAAGTTTCGCCACCAGCAACTATTAACAGCAGAAAGTCATCACCATTTTGCCTATAATCTGTGCGGTGTTGCAGAGATAAACCCATTCGCAAGCATTTTTGTTCATTAGGCAAGAGAGGAGGAATCCATTGCGAACAAACGTTGCTGTAACCCAGATTACGAATAATACTATAGACAGATCCTACACTCTCACCAATAATTTCTGAAATTTCTCTAATTGAAATTCGACGATTTTTTCTAATAAAGCCGTCCACACATGCCATATTGTGTCCTGTTCATGCAGTAAACTGTGCATCTGGTCGCGGCTCCTCCATAGTCCCCTCTTTTCTATTCTTAAATTTTCGGCACCATTCTTTCACAGTTGGGTACGCAATACATGCATTTCCATACACTGCTTGCATTCGCGTATGAATCTGCAATGATTGCACACCCTCACCGCATAAAAATTGTAGGACTGCACGCTGATCAAACTGGGACGGATTTTCAACAACAAACGTCATTTAAATTATTGCATTTGATTTCAAGGCTAAGTTGGTCAAAGATGGGTTTCAGTTGAACAAACCTCGTAGATACATTTTCTAGAGTTAGTAGCATACAACTTATACAACAAATATATTGTAGTGTAAAACTACAAATCTAAACATATCTATTTTTTATAATATTTTATATTATTTACAAATAATTTTGTTTAATTTGAGTTTCTTGGGAGTTACTTATAAAATATTGCCTTAGTTAAGTGTTGATGAAGAGATTTTCACATAAAAACAACGACAAATTAAAGTCATCTTGACCGAAAAAGCTATTTGAACTTGTCTTTATGCGAAAGGATAATCTATCATAAATGTTTCGCAATAATATAAGAAAACCTACGTTATAAATTACAGCATACAGTTCAATTTTACACTTAATTGTAATGGTAGGCAATATATTATAAGGAACAATCTCGAACACAACCTTTTAAGACACCCTCTATCTTAAAAATGCTTCTGATCATACTGTATAGTTAACAGCAGCATAGTCTAAAATTTACTTATTCTAGTTGTCTAAAAATATACAAAGAAGGTAATCATATTCGTGTTATGGTAATATGATTTCCTAAGTGAATATTACGACCAAAAGAGGATTGAGATTAGCACCATATACATATTTTTGTACTTTCATGTAATGCTACATAGTAAGCGTTTGATATACCGGGTGTCAATTTAAAAACTTACAATGTGTTCTACCTCTGGAAGTAAAAGAGATATTGAACTTTTCTAGAAACGTTTCTACAATATGAATGGGGAATCATTATGACTCATAAGGTAACCTTCCTCATTCAACCCCTTAGCATCTAGGTATCGCAACAAACATTTTTTAAATGGTACCACCCACCTACTTATTAAAAAGCTCTTACAAGATGCTAAACAATAGTAGCAAACATTTTTTTACCTGATTCGTTTCAGAATAATAAAGTGGCCCCAAGATCGCCAGATTTGATCCCATATGTCTTACAAAACTTAACCTCCATCCATTGCACAACTGCGATAACGAATAGTTCAAAAGTGCCGAGCTATTCCGCGACAAACCTTTCAAATTGTTCGGAGACAATTTGAGAGTAGATTTTACTACTATCTAGAGAATAATGGAAATCGTTTTTACAATTTAATCTAAAATTTTTAAATTTGAATTAGAATAATATGGATTCGGCACCTTTTCAGTTTTAATTCTTAATTTTTCCGCAACGAAACGAGTTGAAAATGTTTGCTACTATTGAAAAGCATTTTGTAAAAGCTTTTCAATGAGGTATCATAATGCCGGTGATACCATTTGAAATTGTTTTGTTGGGGTAGCTAGAACCTAAGAGGTTGAATGGGGAAAGTTACCCTATGAGTCATAATGATTCCTCTTCCATGTTCTGAAACAGTTTCTAGAAATTTTTAATATCTCTATGACTTTCAGATGTATAACGTATTGTACGTTTTCAAATTGGCATGCATTTACATAAATTTTTATAATAGAAAATTTTCGATAAACGTTGACGGTGGAAAACAAGACAAACGTCTATCATTAACATTTCAGTGTACAACATAAAATATTTATATCTGAATGCATAATTTAGCATTCGCAAGTTTCTTTAAGTCTTGAGCATTTGAATTACTTGACAAACCTGGACGGTTAAAAAACCAGCGTTACTTAATCTACCTATAGAATTCCGTAAAACAACAAGAAGGTACAGTTAAAAATAGGCAGTACATACATTATACCACGTTATTTATGTTAAAATCATGCAAAAGTACTAAGGCAGACTATGAGAAAAAACTCGTAGTCTTAGAATCTAAGGATCGTAAAAAGCTAGGCTAAGTGTAATTTGAATCGGTACTTAATTATATCCAAACTCTATTTAGGTTAAACTCGGTATAAATTTGAATTTATAATGTGTTGTAAGCATGTTCTGCATGTGAAGACCATATAATATTACATATGTAATCTACATTTTTAAATGTATCCTGTCATTGCTTTATGAACTTCTTTATATAGGATGAGTAATGTTATTTTTTTAAGACATGGCACAAAAACTCCAATGTTGTAATAGCTAGTAACTATTAAACATCTTGAAATAACTTACAAAGAATCCGCCCAGGTTTATCAAGCAATTTAAATGTTAATTTTCATTAAGTTCGAAGGGAAGATAGATATTAAAATCGTAATCCCTGATGTTATGCATTCACAAGTAAGTATTTTGTTTTTTCACGCTAAAAACTAACGGCAGCAACTGAATTACTTTTTGGTGGTTATTAAGGAACTGCAGGATATTATAAACTGTATGACTTAAGTTAAGGTAGATGTATTATTTTTTGCCCAAACAATATTGAATATTTTATTAATTATATTGTAGAAGAACATCACGAAAGATATCGCGGTATATACATTAGTCTATGCTTTAAAATAATTACAACAGCATAATTTTTTGATAACTGTTTGATGAGTGTAGTAAACTAGATGACGTAGGTAAAGACACACGTTTTGTTTTCATAAGCCAATCTGTATCGAACATATTTTTGTACTGTTAGTTAACCTATGGATGTCCTTGAAACACAATTTTTAAGTAAAACGGTTCTAACATGAAGAAATTAAAAAAAACTGTTCTAGCAGATAAATTAAAAACTGAGGCCGCTGATTCAAAGTTCGACCATAGATTTTGTTCGTCTATTTTTAACCCTAAATCGAGCTATTTAAGAGAAAATGGCCCTTTAATTTCAGTCCGGATTTTTATTCAGCTTGGCAGCCGTTTCCTGCTAATTTGTCTAATTTAGTTCGCGTTCGAAAAGCGCAATCAATTAAAGGAAATACAGTATCATCAACGTTCTTATCTCCAGTCCGTTCGTGTGTAAGTACAATAAACGGACACGCACAAGAAAAATCGTTTGTCAAATCGGATACTGGAAAGAAATTTCATTAATCTCCATTAGTAGCCAACAATTCAGAGTCGTTTGTTTTATCGAGAATACTTTACCTGCATTTTTCAGGTTGAGCTAGAGGGATTAACTGGAGAGATCCGCTTCAGCGACGAGGGAAGGAGACAAAATTACACCTTACACGTGGTCGAAATGACAGTTAACAGCGCCATGGTAAAGGTAGCCGAGTGGAGCGATCAAAACGGATTTACTCCTGTAGCTGCCAAATATGTCAGACCCGCCTCACATATTGAACGAAATCGAACCTACATCGTTTCCACGATAGTTGTGAGTATTTGTAAGCAAACACTCGGACAACATCAACACCAGATAATTCCATTTGCAGGAAGAGCCCTACATTATGCTGAAAAAGCCCGAGTCGGGGGAAATCTTGGCGGGAAACGACCGCTTCGAGGGTTACTGTAAAGATCTGGCCGATTTAATAACCAAGAAATTAGGAATAAATTGTAAGAGTAATATAGTCGAGGAAGGCCGTTTCCTGAGATTACACCATTTCAATTGCAGATGAACTGCGGATCGTAAAAGATGGTCAATACGGGGCCGAAAACAGCGAAGTCAAAGGGGGATGGGACGGCATGGTGGGCGAATTGGTGCGGCAAGTGAGTATCAGAAATTCTAATTATAAGTATAAATCAATAGCTGCAATGCATTTCTCCTTACAATGAACTTGGAAACAAATTTCACTGTGAAACAAATGCAGTCACGATTGCAGAGATTTCAAGTACAACGTTGCATGTGATTTAATGGGCACGTGCCTATTAGTACCTACCATCTGCACTCTAGATTTAAATTGGATTTTTAAATGAGATTAACGTCAATATTCGTGTTTACAAAAAAGCAATCATCTGTTTCTTTATTTACGTACTGTCGTTTGTATTAGGAGAATTATTTTGAAATAAATGTGAAGTTACTTTTTGTTGGGTTGACTTAAACGAAACGACATTGTAGATTTTAACAAACCAGGCAACATCATTTTGCGACGTTTATCGATTGTGTAAATTAGAAATTTTTACCACAACAAACAACTTAATAAGTAGAAGCTCTCTACGTTACTTAACAATCATAATAAACACGACAGCATAATTTTACACATTTATTAATGCCATATGTTCTACTCGTAGAAACTTAGACTTAATGTCATTTACCATAAAAATAGCTTAATACATGTAGAACATACACTTGTTTTCATTAGTGGACATGTAAGCTTAAAAAATGGGTATAATAAACTGGCTACCATCATTTTGGCACGTTTATTAACTCCAGAAGTTCTAAAAAGTTTGAATCTTTTATCATTTCGATTGGTGACTAGGTTAGCAATTAAAAACGTGGCATAATAAAATAGGAACGTAGGAATGTTAAATTACATTTAATTCCTAAGACACTAAAACATTCATTGTGACGTCATTTGCCATCGCAAAGAAGTTAAAACATATGGAACATGGATGCTGTTTCGATTAATTAACAGATCAATGATTTTAAATCGGGATAATAACATTTGCACGTTCGTTTATTCCACTACATAAACAATACTAAATGTGCCTATAGCCGCCATTATAAACATTGTTGTTTTTCCTTGTGAGCAAATTAATAATTTAAAATTGAGGAATAAATAAATTAATCAGCTTCACATTTATTAATTCCCGAAACATGCTACCACAGTCAAAATATAGTAACTCTTTCTATTGGGATCGGGTCAATAATTAAAATTAGGCCAAGAAACAACAACTTTGGGTATTTTTATCGATTTCAGCTGCTGAATAAACTGTAAAAATGACTGCATTTGCCATAGCAAACAATCTTCCACAACACCCTTCTGTTGCTAACATGGTAGTAATAAGAATTTGGCATATCTAACTAGTTGGTCGTAGATAGTATGGCACGGTCAATGGTCCCAAAAGAAAATTAATATAACATAATATATAGTATATTCCAATTCGTTATGTCCCTAACGGCTTAAGCGAGTCCACGCCTATCACTTGTACCTACCTGTTCTTACAATCTCCGTAGGCGTGGACTCGCTTAAGCCGTTAGGGACATAACGAATTGGAATATGCTATACCATAGCATAACCATGGCGTGACCAGTTAGTAGCGGTTACTTTGGAATGTTCATTGATTCGGAAAACACAAAAAATAATGTGACATAATGTTACCATAGCAAACAACTTTTTACAACGCTTTTCCATTGCCTAACAACTTTACAATAAAAATTTTGCATGACATGACTAGTTAACCGCGATCACTTTGACACGTTTATTGATTCTGAAAATAATGTTGCATAATTTACCATAGCAGACAATTTTCCACAACATGTTTCCATTGTTCAATAAATTAATAGTTAGAATTTCGCTATAGTATGACTAGCTTATCGTGATCACTTTACCGCGCATTTAAAAATTCGAATAACAAGAAATAATTAATGTGACATGATTTACCATAGCAAACAACTTGATACAGAGCTTTTCCACTGTTCGACAACTTAGCAATAAATGTTTGGCATGACATGGCTGGTTAATATCGATCATTTTGACACGATTATTGATTCTGAAAAAAATGTTGCATAATTTACCATAGCGTACAATTTTCCACAAACATGTTTCCATTGTTCAATAAGTTAACAAGTAGAATTTTGCCATTGCTTGTCATGATTATTTTACCGTCCGTTTAATAATTCGAATAACAAAAAATAATTAATGTGATATAATTTACCATAGCAAACAACTTTATACAACGCTTTTCCATTGCCTAATAACTTTACAATAACAATATTTGGCATGTCATGATGAGTTAGTCGCGATCACTTTGACATGTTTATTAATTCTGAAAAAATATTGCATAATTTACCGTAGCAAACAATTTTCCACAACATGCTTCCATTGTTCAGTAAGTTAACAATTAGAATTTTCCCGTAGTATGACTAGCTTGTCACGATCACTTGACCGCGCGTTTAATAATTCGAATATCAAAAAATAATTAATGTGACATTATTTACCATAGGAAACAACTTTATACAGAGCTTTACCACTGTTTAACAACTTAACAATAAACATTTGGCATGACATGACTAGTTAATCGTGGTGACTTCGAAACGTTTACTGATTCGGAAAACATGAAAAATCAATGTGATACAATTTACCATAGCAAGCAACTTTATAAACCGCTTTTCCATTGCCCAACTGCCTAACAATAAAAATTTAGCATAACATGACTGGTTAATCTCGATCACTTTGACATGTTTATTGATTCGGAAAAAAAATCTTGCATAATTATTTACCATAGCATAACATTTTCCACAACATGCTTCCATTGATCAATCAGTTAACAATTAGAATTTTGCCATGACAAGCTTGTCACGATCACTTTATTGCGCGTTTAATAAAACGAGTAACAAAAAAAATTAATGTGATATAATTTACCATAACAAACACCTTTATACACAGCTTCTCCACTGTACAATAACTTAGCATTTAAAATTTGGCTTTATATGATTAATTCATCGCGGTGACTACGGAACGTTTACTGATTCGGGAAACACGAAAAATCAATGTGATATAATTTACCATAGCAAGCAACTTTATAAACCGCTTTTCCATTGCCCAACAGCCTAGCAATAAAAATGTGGCATGGCATGACTAATTAGTCCCGATCACTTTAACAGGTTTATTGACTCGGAAACAAAAAAAAATGTTGCATAGTTTACCATAGTAAACAATTTTCATGCTTCCATTGTTCAACAACTTAGCAATAAAAATTCGGTATGGCATAACCAGTTAGTCGCGATCACTTTGACACGTTTATTGATTCGGAAAAAAAATATTGTATGGTTTACCAGAGCAAACAGTTTTCCATAGCATGCTTCCATTGTTCAACAACTGTGAAATAAAAATTTGATATGGCGTACTAATTAGTCGCGATTACTTTGACACGACCAATTTTTCGAAAAACCCAAGAACAATTTGCATAATTTACCATAGCAAACAATTTGCATAATTTACCATGGCAAACAATTTTCTACAACATGCTTCCATTGTTCAACAACTTAGTAATAAATCCAACATAAGATGTCTAATTAGTAGCGATCACTTTGACACATTTATTGATTAACAAAACAAAAAAAAATGTTACATAATTTACCATAGCAAAACATTTCCACAATATGCTTCCGTTGATAAATTGATTAGAAATAAAAATTTTGCCATAGTATGAATAGGGAGCCACCATTACTTTCTCACGTGTAATAATTTGCATAACAAAATAAAATAATGTAACAGGTAATTTACCATAGCAAACAACATTATACAAGGTTTTTCCATTGCCCAATAGCTTACCAATAAAAATTTAGCATAGCATGACTAGTTAGTCGTGATCACTTTAACAAGTTCGTTGATTAGGAAAATCAGAAGAAAGATAATAATGATACATAATTTACCATACCAAGCAACTTTTCACAACATGATTCCGTTAGTCATTAAGTTAACCTAAAATTTTCCATAACGTTGTCATTGACAAGCATATTAATATCTAAAAATTAGAATAATAAACTAGCCACTCTCTCTTAACATCGGAAACTCAAAGATTTACCATAGCAAATATTCTAATAACTTAAGAGCATACACACTTTTGTAACTGGTGAAGTGGTTAGCGATCAAAAATTCGGTCTTGTAAACTAGCCATCATCATTTCAGCACATTATTATTCATAAATACAAAAAGAATTAACATGAAGTCATTTACCATAGCAAATATCTTAATACACATCAAACAAGGCCGCTCTTTCTATTTTTAAACCGATTAATTATAATAACAATATCAATAATTTACTAGTGAAAAATATAGACAATCTAACAAATCTCATGTGGTATCATTTAGCATGCCAACAACGTAATGTATGTAGAAAACAGATGTTCTGCGTATAGAGAACAGCTTAATAATTAAAAAATGGCCAAGTTAAAGCACCGATAGACCCCAAATTGTCAGCAGTTGTCTACACATTGTTCCCTAATCACCCCTATTATCTTTATCGAAACTCTTTAGCAAAGTTTGTGGGTTTTGCTTCAAATCCCTTCCGAGAACAAAGAAACCAAACACGGCAGTTTAGTGTAAACGACGTTAGCTATTTCGCAGTTACGTTATCACAGCGATATTGATTTCACAGATATTCGTCTTCTGAATTTTAAATCTACCCAGAATCTGAACATTTAGAATATTAAAAAAACTCAGCCAGATACTTTTTCCTATAATAGTAACCGCGGCATAAAAAAATCATTTTTTTGTTAGGTTCTGACGTTCAAGAACTAAAAATCAATTAAGAGGATAATCGATAAGACATTAACAACGTTTCTGTAAGTAAACATTGAATTAGGGCTGTTAACAGTAAAAAAAAATAGGTATTCAGGAATGAGAAAAAGTGATGCTACATTCTTAGGACATCATGTAATGTAGAAAACTAAAGAAATAAAGGAAAGAGGGAGGAAACCTGACAGTTGCAGCTTTAAGAAACCCCACTGTAAGCTATTGTTGGAAAAGAGATATTGATTTTTTCTGGATTTTCTTGCAACTGAGAAAAATCATAGTTATCCGGATAAGAAAATGTAAGGGTGAATAACGTATACCTATGCCAAAATTTCCAAATTTCTATTGGGTTTGTCCATAGACGAAGAATACGTTAAATTTTCGTTATATAACATATGTAAATTCAACAGTTTCTTAATATTTAAAAACGAACAGGCAATTCAATTTTTCGTTTTAAGCATGTCCATGTTCGTTACAGTACTGTTTTACATTATACTTATCTAAAAAATGTACCACATGAACAATTTAAAGCCTTTCATGCAAGTCATATATGTATAATAGCTATATTAAGTATTGTAAATTAGCATATTAAAAATTTTGTATTGTTGTTCAAAATTTTCATAATTATTAATTGGAACCCATTGCCTTCATCTCTTTTTACATATTAACACCATAACCGAAACGCATTCTCCAATTTTGCCCATACAAGGTTATATTAAATAAGTGTTTGTAAAATATTGTTAACGTAATATTTTTCATATAATGTAGTTTGTGAACTCATTCGAGTTGCAAACTATGTTTAAAATATCGTGGATTTTGGTGTTTATTTTGTTGTGTATCCTCTGTGCGTTTTCTTAATCGAGTTTTACGATTTCTCGTCAGTTCCTGTTACTTCTAGAAACTGCGCAAACGAATTAATGAGAAAACAGTGTGATAAAATAAATTCCAGCAACTACCTATTTATTCAGAGTAATATATCAGTGAAATCTTGCGCAAAATCAACAATAGCGACATGTCTTATGGTTAAACTTAATCACTTCTACACCTTCAGTGTTGCGTGTTGTTTACACTAAAACCCAAATCTAAAAATCTGTTTACGGTACAGCGTAAATAATCGAACTGTGTACGAAACGGAAACATGCTCGTCTAAAAGACAATCCTGGGAATTTTTCGAGATAATAAATTTCCACTAAGAATGTGTTTAGTTTAAGAATTCCACATGTCCTACATCCTACATACAATACAAATAAGGTTTGTGGCATTCATACCACAATCGGTCTTCAAGGTTTGTAAAACACTGATATCGCTTCAGATTGGATTATACTGATGCAATGATTAATTACTGAAAATGTGGTAAATACATAACTGTTAATCCCATCTTCCATAATTCCCCAAAAGAATAATCCAGATATTAAATATTAAGCCCTAACCTATATAAAGGGGCTTTTGTGGGTTGTGTGCATTATTAAACGTTTTGCTTTCGTAAATAACAGACAACGCGAGTTTTAGCACAGCATTCGAAATAAAAAATTATATCTAAAGATTTTATATTTTGAATTATCCCAAATTGAATGTTATAATGGAATGTCAATATATTGGTTCCGTATACGTAAAGAAATTCATATAAAAATGGAATGATATGTAGCAGGAACGCCAGTTAGTAAACTCTGGATTTTAAGTGATTAAAAATATAGGAATCTAAGTAGACGAGTAAAATAGGATAACAGCACATTAAACGGCTGCTTAAAAAGTCGAAATAGGCATTCGAAAGAAAATTTTAAATAAAAATAAATGTAATTTGTTATTTCTGATTATTTTCTACATTTATAAAATAATCTTTTACTTTAAATATATCAATTTTTATTAATACTTTCTGTATTAATATAACAAATAAAGATACATTCAAAGGAACCCCTAATATAAATACATCAACGGAAAAGCAGCCGCTTCGTAAATATCATTGAAGTATTAAAGCTTCAAAAGGCAATGGTAAAGCAGCGAGATATTGTGTCTAGCCAGTCTTCTCTGCTGTTGCTCGTCACTGTTTGCTCGCCATCGTTTGCTCGCCATCATTTGCTCGCCTGCAGTTTGCTAGCGGTTCTCTGTGTTAGACAACTATTTGCTCGCTAGACAAATGCTCGCTACGCCGATTGCTCGCCAGACAGATGCTCACCACACCGGTTACTCGCCGGACAGGTGTTGGCTACGAGATTTCTCACCAGACAGATGCTCGCCACACCGGTTACTCGCCAGACAGGTGTTGGCCACGAAATTGCTCACCAAACAGATGCTCGCCACACCGGTTACTCGCCGTACAGGTGTTGGCCACGAGATTGCTCACCAGACAGATGCTCGCCACACCGGTTACTCGCCGGACAGATGCTCGGCAGGCAATTTATATTTATAAAAAGTATTGTCGGTTATTTAATTATAGTAGTATAATAGTTATTTTATTTGTTCCTGATAAAATTAACTAGAAGTTTATCTGAATTTTTTTGTATATATTTTTATATTATTTTTAATTAATAACTTCTCAAACCATAATTAAATTTGCTTCTTTGATATAGAAAGAACATTAAGTTTCCAAACCAACCCCATAAACGAATATTTCCTTTAATTATCAAATTCTATTTTTTTAAATAATACCCTCCCCATACCACAGTATCTGAAAACAGAAGTAGACATTTTAATAATGAAGCAGAGGATGTACAAAATTATTTTATAAACGAGGATGCCTAACAAAATATAAACTAGTTTTTCTGCGTTGGTGCAGTTATACTTAGTATTGAGAGCAAACGCACGGCGAACAACTCTCTTGGCGAGCATCTTTCCCAGTGAGCAATCGGAGGCGAGCAAACGACGGCGAGCAAATGACCCAGAACCGTCTTTTCAGGAGTAAAAGGGTTTATACTTCCCATGTTTTAGAGGCCACATTAACTGTAGGTACCGTATGTCTACGCTACTTTAACAGAAGGTGTTGCAGACCTATAGAAGAAACTATCGCTACATCTCGTGTGAGATACAGCACTCAAAGAGTTAGAAGCAAGTAATAAAGCACACACAGTCATTGTAAAACAATGTTAAACAAAACGTTTTCTGAAACATTCCTGCATAAATTTTGTTTAGAAACATGTTTTTGCAATTTACAAAACTGTACAATTATTTAAGAAATAAAATATCCATTTACGTGGTGAAAATTAGAATAAAAACGTGTTTTTAGGTAATTATAAATTGGGTTCAAATTAGTCTGCTTTAAATCCAACGAGCTGACTTAAAATTTTAAATTTGTGTCTAAAAAATTTATTATTTATGCATCAACTACGAACCTTAATATAGAATCTCTATAATTTTCAAGTGTTATATTCATAAAGTAATAACACTTTTTAGACCCAAATTGATAATTTTCTTGTTCCTACAGAAACTTTTTAGTTATTTTGCGACTTTTTTTAATATTTTGTAACACCTATAGATTCATTTTGTGTTTTAAAATTTGTATACATGCGGCAATTTTCATTCACAATTCTGCAATACGTGTATTCTAACTGCAGATATCTATATTTGAATGAACATACCTGTAGTTTTTCATTATGAATTGTTGAATAGTTAACAATAGTGAGTGAATTTTCCAAATAGAACACATCAAACTCCGATATCATGCCTGCGCATAAATAAACCAAAGAGCTACCTGTTTAATAAAACAGGACCATTTTGTTGTGGGTAAACATAAATCTAGAGTAAAAATAATAAATTTTTTGATCTTCATACCGAGCGCGGCAAGTAGGGGTTGCAGTAAATATCAATGATTTAGTTCGTGTGTAAGATATCTATCACTGAAAATGGCATTCTTTCTTACTTCTCGCAGGAAGCAGACATAGCCATCGCCCCAATGACGATAACCTCTGAAAGGGAGCGTGTTATCGACTTCAGCAAACCGTTCATGTCCCTCGGTATCTCCATTATGATCAAGAAGCCCGTAAAACAAAAACCAGGAGTGTTTAGCTTCCTGAATCCGCTATCGAAGGAAATATGGGTGTGCGTAATTTTCAGCTACATCGGCGTCAGCATTGTCTTGTTCACGGTGTCGCGATTCTCGCCGTACGAATGGCGCCTCCTGCATCTAACCGGGGAGCACCGGGATCCTTCTGGTCAAGTGGGAAACCCCAATTCGATGGCGAATGACTTCAGCATACTTAATTCGCTCTGGTTTGCTCTGGCAGCTTTCATGCAGCAGGGGTGCGATATAGGTCCCAGATCGATCTCCGGGAGAATAGTCGGTGCCGTGTGGTGGTTTTTCACCCTCATACTTATTTCATCGTACACTGCCAACTTGGCCGCTTTCCTCACGGTCGAAAGGATGGTTGCACCAATAAATTCTCCCGAAGATCTGGCTTCCCAGACGGAAGTGGAATACGGAACCCTCTATCATGGCTCCACCTGGGACTTTTTCAGAGTACGTATTAAAATAGTATGGCGGTTTAAAAAATTCACGCCAAATTCGATTTCACGGTGTTTTATCGCTCCACACTCTGTTCTTTTATGTCATTCTGTTCCAGAGATCTCAAATTACGCTCTACTCCAAGATGTGGGAGTACATGAATTCCAGAAAGCACGTGTTTGTAAAAACCTACGACGACGGGATTAGACGTGTGCGCCAGTCGAAGGGAAAGTACGCCTTGCTCATAGAGTCGCCTAAAAATGATTACATAAACGAGCGGGAACCTTGCGATACGATGAAGGTTGGACGAAATTTGGACGCCAAAGGTTTTGGAGTCGCGACGCCCCTCGGCTCGCCGCTTAGGTTAGCTTAGATTTAATTTTAAATACTTAACGCTGCTTAACTTCTGCGGTCGGTTTTCTCCAGGGATGGTATTAATCTGGCCGTCCTGAGCCTGAAAGAGGGAGGAGAACTGACAAAGCTGAAGAATAGATGGTGGTACGACAGAACTGAATGCAAACACGGAGACAAACAGGTTCGTGAGTTTTCTTTGATGTTTTCATTACGTCTCATAAATATAAAGAGAACATTTTCTAAATGAAAACAGCTCCGTACTTGTGAGATAACGCCACCCTAACGATTATATGCATCAGTTCCGAGTTAATTTATATTAGCTAGTAATTGACTCTTCGGCAGTTCACACCTCGTTGAAATAGTTAATTATTAATTTTACACAGTTACTAAATTTCCGCGCCCATGTATCGATCTGTTTGTTTTCGGCATATAATTACCCCGTAAATGTTTGCAGGATGCCGCCAGAAACGACCTGTCTCTCAGCAATGTAGCGGGGATTTTCTATATTTTAATAGGAGGACTGCTAATTGCTTTAGTGGTGGCCCTTTTGGAGTTTTGCTATAAATCACATTCTGAAGCTACAAGGGCGAAGATTCCTCTAAGCGACGCGATGAAAGCCAAAGCCAGACTAACAATCGGCGTCGGAAGAGACATCGATAACGGAAGGGTAGGTAATTAATTCCATTTACAAACAAATATGAAAAAGTCGCACAATGGGGACAACTTTTAACATTAAGCTCGTCAGCGTGGAAGTCATTTGGGATCCGAAAACAAATATTTCTGATTTCCGAACCGAGAGAATATGCTCGATGTGAAAACTTACAAAACGAATAACAAACGGTAACGCGAGATTTTCATACAGATTCGGCACTAGTAAAGCTATCCATAAATTTGTGTTTGTTTGCGGTTTAATACTGATCTATCAACTTGTTTACGCTGTCGGAATTTTCGATCCATTCCACCGCTGACGTCTTTGAATAGGCCGGTAAAAGGTAGGTCAACTATTGACTCGAATTTGCACATACTGTATCGTCACTTGTAATACCTGTTGTAGCATGCGCCCTATATTTCCGAGTTTTAAATAGCGTACGGATTTCACAAAGAAACGTTAACCATTATGTACAGTCGATCGTTTATGAAAGCCACGTTAATGCATCCAGCCTAACGCGAAATATTTATATATAGCGCGGCTCGTTATAAATACAGAGTTTAAGCGGCAACGGTGGGATATCGAATCAATTTATTCTGAGTGATACGCAACCGAGATATTGTCAAAAGCCCGAAATCGCATGTCGCACAAAATTGATAAATTATCACCACGGAGTGATATTTTCAATTATGCGTTCACTTTCACTAATTTAAGAGCACGTAGGAGCATGTTCGCCGGATTTACTTAGGGCCCGAGCTTTGAAATATACTCGTATTGTTAATCATAACATTTTTTACGACGTACTGTTCTTTGCGAAAACCGCAAAAAATAGAATCACTAGGGTTGTTACGAGAAGGCCAAGATGAAATAAGATGTTATTAGTCGTTAAAGTTGGGATACTTTTGGTTCGAGTTCTTGAAAGTTAAGCCTCCGCGTCGGGTAGTTATAGCGGAGTAACAATCTAAAAGGTTATCATTATGTGTAGGTTTGTCTAACCTTTCTGAGCTGGTCCATACATAAATGTTTAATAAAGTTTTCTCGTTTCAGTACTACACCCCTGCCAACCAGATCGCGGGCAGCGCGGAACAAGAGCAAGCTCACAGCAACACTCATACTCAAGTCTAAACCACCAACTACCATATCTTTAGTATTAAATGTACTGTTTTTATATTTGGTGTAGTAGAAGTATGAACGTTTTGTCATGTTACTATACAACTATTAAATATTGACTGTTTGTTCTAAAGCCTTTTATTTCGGTCAAGTGCATGCTACATTCATTTAAATACTTCCCGATGACGTCACCGCCGTCACGTGATTGGTACTGCCGGAATGGCGTTGCAAGCAAAGCTTGATGGTGCATGCATGAGAGGTATGGAAGTTGCGTGGCGATGGTATCGGGAAACGGAAAAATATGTCCATGACCAGGTCATTGCAGTCGTTATGCTAGGCGCACTTAAACGCAATTTGCTCTTTTGTGGACGTGATTATTGCGTGCCGGTATCACCGGAAGGTCGCGTGCTCTTAAGAGCAGTTTGATTCAGAGATCTAGTGATTAACATTTAAAACGAAGAAAATCGCGCCGGCTAAAAGGCGAGACAATTTAGCTGGTAGGCAATTTATTATTTCATTCAAAGTAGCGAAGACTAGGGCCCTTAGCTGGAGGACTCTTGAATTTCGAGCGGCTGCACTCAATATCGGTGTTGTCTTCTTCCAGCGTACGTAAGTTAGTCAATCAGAAAGACTTATCGTAGATGTTAACCGTTTGTATCAAGAGTGTTGACTGGAGTTACGTCACTTGGTGAGAGCAATAACGAGAGTCGCGGCTCGTGGTATTGATTAGGTAGGTGCTGGTAGCTCCAGGTCCGCGGCTGCGTCCAGGCGCTGTAGCAATACCAGACTCACGTTTCGCGCTCCGGCCCCTAGTGCGAGGGAGGCGACCGCGAAAGATGTACTAGGGTTTCCTTAGCTAAGTATGCGATTATTTCGCACAGTTTTGCCACCATGCGCAAAGGGTGAGTAGCTAGCCGGGCCCAGCGACCACTCCTAGTATCGGAGTCTGATGAGACACACCAGTCTTACGAGTGAAGTGTGCGGATATGCCGAGAAGCAGGGGACACGTGTAGCCGCCCCAGGCCATGGGGCACAGCCGGGTGGTATGGCCAGCCGTGCTGCTGGCCCTCGCCCTTCCTTGGGCTACCGCCGCGTAAGTAATTTAAACAATTTTAAAGTGATTGTTGCTTTTTCGTGGCCTCCTTCACCTCGACTCTCTCTCTTCTACGACCTTTTGGATTTAAAGATATCTCTCAGTATTCGTGTCATATACACGGATTACGCGGCAAAGTGCTTTCCTTCGCGATGTGCATATTTTTGGATATTTGGATATATATACACCCGTCCGAGAAATATTATTTAACGTACGCCTTCATGTAATTCCGTTAACTTAGTGTTTAGTGCCGTAGTGGGATTACGCGCTACGTTAAAAAATATGTGATTGCAAAATATCCAGTAGACTTTCTCTGGAACTGTTTGTTGGAAGAAGGATAGGCGAGCCGCCCAACGAAATTATCTTTCATTAATGAATACGTGTTGTAAAGGAACAGCTATAAAGTTCGCAACTGTTAATTTTCATGATATTTCTTCAAACAAAGCATAGGGGACAGGCTGTGTAAGGTACAAAGAACAAGGCAAGACCTGTGACGTCACTGATTCGCGGCGTCCTGGCGCCAAGGGGTGGGGTGAGAATCGTTCTGATTTCAAAACAAAGAATTGACATCGAGATTTGCTAATGTTGCTCAGTCGGGCGGAGGATTACTTTCATCAAAGCAAAACAGTTGTACGCTTCTCCGCATGGGAAAAACCTAATTCACTGAAAATAAAATGCTGGAAACTGGCAATTTTCCGAAACAGCAATAACAATAGTTCCGATGAAAACTTATTACAATCGGATTTTCGGTATTGGAAACGCGTACGCGGCGGGTGGGACGGGTTTCTCATTTCATGTAAGCCGTCGTTAACCCAACTAGTGCACAATTCATACATGTCCCATCCCCCTTTGGCATTTAACAATCCGGGTTACTTGGTTCATTTCTTTTTCAGGTCGCCAGGGGGTAGCATGTTAGGCGACGTCAACATATCTGCCATACTGGACTCGTTCAGTGTCAGTTATGACAAAAGAGTAAGACCTAATTACGGAGGTGAGTATGAAGTGCGAGGATGTGTATCATGTATCAATCACCAGGCGGTAGTTGCGCGGCCACCTGAGCTTGGGACGCGCACTGCCCGCCGCTCGGGCCGTGTCAACAGGGTGGGGCCAGATCGATGCTCGGGTGGGTTGCCTAGCGACGCGCAGCATCTCTCCAGACCGCCATTCCGTTCGCAGCCGCCGACCGGGTGCAAAAGGTGCGGATCAGCACGTGGCCCGTGGGCCTCGCGCTGATCGGCCCTGTTCCCGCATGACTAGACACTGCCACTTGTGACGTGGTGACGTTTCAGGTCCGCCCGTGGAAGTGGGAGTCACCATGTACGTGTTGAGCATCAGCTCCCTTTCCGAAGTCAAAATGGTACATACTTAAGTTTCCCAGAGCCCTTACCGCACACATCCGCTCCCTGACTCGCGCGCTAGGCGGCCTGGGGATACGGGTTGGTGTTACGATCTTTTCACAGGCCCACCCTCAACGGTGGTTTGCCTCTGTGTGTCGAGCATCAGCTTGGTGTCCGAGGTCTCAAATGATTTCTCGGGCTTGTTATTGTTGTATGCCTCGTCCTCTGCCCTCGTTCGAGCGGGCGCCAATCGAGCGGGGTAGCAGGCGGGCAGGCCTAGGGCATGAGTTTGATTTGGTTTTCATATCGCGACTCAAGATATTTGCGCTTACAGGCCCGCCCGTGGAGGTGGGAGTCACCATGTACGTGCTCAGTATCAGCTCCGTCTCTGAAGTATTGATGGTATTTATCTCCGTATATACGTGTTGTACATATGATAATAATCCGGACCACGACTGCCGGAGACGTGAATGTTTTATGTCTGTCGCAGTCTTGAATACTTGGACTGTGTGCATGGCCTTTCAATCTGTTGCCAGCTTTGTCGCGGCGCCCGGGCGCGAACGGGTAGATGTTTTGGGGCCGCGTCCCGATGGAGTATCGACAATTCCTTCGAGAAGGTCGGCCTCTAAACCCCAATGGAAACCAAATCAAGGTTAAAGGTCACCGCATGACGTGGCCCTGGCCTGCCCCCTTCGCCGGCTCTGTCGAGCGCGCGAGTTCACCCTGCCAAACCCGTCCTGACCTGCACAATACACTCGGGTTGCAGATAAGTAACACCCTGAGTGTCGTCGGCATGTTGCATGATCCTAGAGGCTCATCCCGACCATAGCTGGTTGGCCTAGTTTACACATCATTCTTTAGATAACTCGTTAAACGCAAACACCATCGCAGTCGCACTGCGTCTTGGCGCCGCGCCAAAAACATCCTGCTTCCAAAGACTTCTGTGGAATGATTGGAAAGGCCACTGAACAATATACATATTGCATGCGAAAGAATGTGGTTAATTCAATGTCATTATGTTGACATCTGCATGCTCGTTGCGCATGGTTTGATTGGAGTCCAAAATAGCAAATCGATCAAGCAGAAATAGTACTACGTTTCAGACATTCACTGGTTCAATTACGTATCCTGTGCAGTGCAAACGAGCCGTGTGTACATAATCTTGTAAGTTACCATTAGAATCCCTCACCAGCCACTAGAGATCGATTTGCTAAATGTGCACCGCTAACACTGTTTATTATAGTAACCTGGGAATTTTTGCTTACGTTAGGATTTCACCCTGGATTTCTACTTCCGGCAATTCTGGACGGATCCTCGGCTGGCCTTTCGAAAAAGGCCGGGCGTGGAAACTCTTTCTGTAGGTTCAGAATTCATCAAAAACATATGGGTGCCCGATACCTTCTTTGTAAATGAAAAACAGTCATACTTCCACATTGCTACAACTTCCAATGAATTTATAAGAATACACCATTCGGGCTCAATTACGCGTAGTATTCGGTAAGTGACCAGCTTGAAAAAGTCCAACTTCTGAGATACCCACCCTAAACATTCCCTGTTTCAGACTAACCATCACAGCTTCGTGCCCAATGAACCTTCAATATTTTCCTATGGACCGCCAGTTATGCCATATAGAAATAGAGAGTTGTAAGTACTTGTCCCTCTACAATGACATTTGTGTATAAAGATATAATTTACTAACCAATAGTTATTTTACAAAGAGGACATCAAAAGATACCTGTGTTCGTGCTTTTGTGCGATAAATAATGCTGAAACTACTTTTAATGATTTTTGCACTTATCAGGCGCCTTCACTGTTAATACACAATATGATCAGCAGCATTTTCATTAAATGTTGACTATGGAAAGCAAATCTACTATTTTTACTTAAAGCATGCCGTTTATAGCCTTTAAAGCAATCACTTAGCAAGATAACGTTCCGTTATGTCCACGATTTTTACTTAACAAGAAAATTCTGATGTATATTTTTTATAGCCTTTGTCACTTGATTAAAGCGGGCATTTCTAATGCTTAACAAATCTGAATGCATTTTTTAGAAACACCTTGGTTAGCTTTTTGGAGTAATTGTTCTAATGCAATTCCTATTGTACTTATATTAATCGAAATAAGCTTAAATAATAAAATTGTAGAAACCTTTTACATGCACTAACCTCATTTATCAGCTAGTTTAGCCCTAGGCAGTCTGAAAATACAAAAAAACCACAAAGACGTTCTAATTGAAATTGAAGATGTAAAATCTCCCATACAAATAATACATTTGAAAAGAAGTTTAAATTGCCTTTTTATTTTTGAATGTCTTACAATAACGATGCAGTGTTCAACAACATATTAATTGGCAGAAAATAGTTTCAGCGTTCATATTTTCAGTATCCGGCAAATACTAACCAACTAATAGTTTAGGGAGATTAAAGATGACAGGAAGGCCAATGGCCTTGGAAAATTACAGACTTTTCTTACGCAGAAACTTACGGTTAGCTGTTATGCTATTGCTAGAATTAGAAAATAGATTTTAAATGGGGGAAAAAGAAAGGTTAAACAATAAATTTTCCGCGTATTTGCTGCTTCCGTTTTTCAAACTTGAAACTTCTTGCTCGCTCGAAACCTTACTTCTACTGCCACTGTTAATACTTATAAATGAAATAATAATAAAAACGTTCAGAAACCTGCTTTACAAGGCAGAAACCCCATTTTCTTCGGTTTCCAAATTTAAAGTTCTATATTTTGCTATCTTGCTCCCTTGCACCCCGTTTCTTCCGCCACTGGAAGTCTTTTATTTAAAATAAAAATAAATAGGTTATCTTTTCGTGGAAATAAAATCCACCGCGGTGACATTTAGAATTATTGAAAAACTATTTATTAAATATTTTGAACATATCTATATAGGGTTGATATAAAAACCGCCAACGTGCACGACTATCATGAAGCTCCATATGTTAATTTCTGTTTCAGAAACACTATTTATTAAATATTTTGTAAGCATTTAGCCAGATTTGTCAACCAATACAACCGAACTTTAATTTGGTGGCTGTCAATAACTTACGTTAAATAATACAAATTAAGTGAAGATTCTCGCTCTGTTTTCCATAATCAACCTTTATCGGAAGATTATGGATCATGCTGTTTATATATATATTTATATATATACATATGTATAATATACTGTAAGCGTAGGCTTGAAGCACAGAGCACCCTGCACAGATAGCTCTTGGTCCGTGCTGACACGAGAGCCCGACGATCCTGAGGATCATTTCGGGCCACGCAGCCGCAATCCTAATGTTTGCGTTTCCTTTTGTTTTTGTTTCCTCTGAGTTTGTATTTGTTGTGGTTGGTTGCGGTCTCCTTCTCGAATACAGCACCCGCGGAAGGACCGATAGTGTTCGTGTCGTGAGCAACAACAGCAGTACGCCCTGCTCACCGCTACTGCACCGTGGCGGCACCCGGACAGCCGTCACCCACCGGACCGGACACACGGACAGACGTCGGCCGCATTGTGCTACACCACTTGGCCCGACTCCCGGCCGGCAATCACGCATGCACCTCTGCATGCCCGTCACCTATCTCTTCCTGTACATACAATATGCCGACTGTTAACAAAAAAGTGTTCAAACATTCAGAAGCCCATATATTCACTAAAATCGGTGGAAAATTCTTAATCAAAATAGCTCCGCAAATAAATGCTAAAATAGAAACGATTTCATGTTTCGATAATTTAACTGACTTACATATTGTATTTATTGATGGAATATGCTGCGAAAATAAGATACCGCAAAGATCACTTTATCTCATTTATATACATGTCGTCCTTTCATTGCAACGCAACTTACACATCTTTATTTCATATTGGTGCGTACTCAAAAATTCCGGTGCTTATTCGAATTGTCTGACAGACAGTCTCATATCGCCGCTCTAAGTCTGCCAAATCATTTATTGGAGACGAATATACTCTACTTTTTGCGTATTCTCAGAAAGAATTCCAACCTATTTAGGCCAGAAGACAACGGGGGCCAAGAAACTGAACCTGCTCGTACTATTCATTCGTCATCGAAAGTCTGATTTACGTATTGTATGACAATTGGCAGAAAATGAACTGTGGCCGCGTTATACATAATTCACATCGATTGCCTTTTTACGAAGAGGCGCATCCGTCCAAAATTGGGGTAAATTATTTACCAAAAAGTTATGGTAATCCAGTCAGTTTCGTCCTGTGGATCGGTCTCCTGAAACGCCCATCCAAATGTTTATGAAATATCTGGTGTGTTGATTCGAAAATAGCAAGGGTATTTTCGTTTGTGCCGACATGGCTCTTATGAAACTTTACAATACCATTTTTGTAAAATCTAGAGTGTCATTTTCGTGTAAAAACGTATGTGTTTGCAGCACACTTTGCTAGAAGCCATTGTTTCTGGTTACTTTGACTAAATGAGGGCTTACACACTTTGTATATGGTACTGGTACATATGGTAGAAAATTTTCCATGCAGGAGGGGTATTGATTGATACCTACAGTTTTCGAAATTCTTCTAAACAGTTCCAGGATCTACTTTCACTATTTTCACGGTCTTTGACATAGAGAATAAAAATATATCTGAATGTATGTAGTCGAAAATATGCATAATAGTGTAGTCCACTTTCAAAACGAAACGGAATTGTGCAACTTTGATATGTTTCCAAGTAGAGATGTCTTGCTGGTGAACATAAATCATAAAATACCTCTGGATGCCCAATAAATGAATAACCAGTATTAAGTGATACCTTCCAGAAATTTCAGTTATTTAATCAACTTATTTGTATTTACAATTAGTTGATTCTTGCAGCGCATTCAATCAACAAACAAAAATAAAACAAGTTAAATTACCTGAACATAAACTCGCTTCCATCTTTGTTAGGGTTGATTTGCGGACCTACCTTGATTTAAAAATGTTTCATACATTTTAGTGCGTACTGTACGTTCCTAAACTATTGAACCCTTTTTTAACATCCGGTATACTACTACTATATCTTGGTTATATTATTGCTTTGCACGTGCTTGTGCTTCCACATTCTTCGGCTTGAGTTTTATGTTTTCAGCTCCGCACCATGTTGATTTCATGTTCATACTAGAGTAGACATACCAATCATGTAGAGCTCAGTAGTGCGGCGAGCGGCCATTCGTATTATGTTATGTATACACTGTGTCTATAAAGTAACCCCCCCCCCAACTAATTTTTGAACGACTTGATATTTAACCACAAAATTTGGTGTGCTTTAATGGGAAGTTAAATATTATTTTTTAGCCCATGATTAAATTTTCTATCATTTAAAATGGCGGCTGGGCGCCATTTTGAATTTTTATTTTAAATAGAAAGGGGGGTCGAGTGACACCTCATTTGCAAGGTCTTTTAATTCTGCGTCTGATCCTAGAGTTTCAAAGAAAAATATTCAGCCAGCACAAAATTACAAATGTTTGAAGATAAAGAAGTCTATTTAAAAAAGCTAAGAATTACAGCAAAAAGAAATGAACTTAAGTGTTCAAAATGTTCACAATTCACTTCTTGGCACATAAAAAGTCGGTTATGAAATTCCTGCCTTACATTTTCATAAGTTTCTGGAGTGATATTTCTGCAAACTTCTGTCCAGTTCTTCAATTGTTTCTGGACGGGTTAAATCTGGGGACTGAGCCGGCCATTCCACAGGCCCCCGCCTACCAATCCATTTTCCAGGAAAATGTTCGTTGAGGAAGTCAGAAACAGGCATTTTTAGACGAAATAATGAACTAAATTTACAATAACGTAGATATTTTTAAGTGAAAATGCCAACCGAATTTACACTTGACAGTTGTAGTTAAGATTAGCTTATAAATGACAACAAACAGCAAAAAAACAAATGAAAAAGTGGACTACCTACTTGATAAAAAAATCCAGAAACAATTGAAGAACTGGAGCAACGCATTACAGAAGTTTGCAGAAATATCACTCCAGAAACTTATGAAAATGTAAGGCAGGAATTTCATAACCGACTTTTTATGTGCCAAGAAGTGAATTGTGAACATTTTGAACACTTAAGGTCATTTCTTTTTGCTGTAATTCTTAGCTTTTTTAAATAGACTTCTTTATCTTCAAACATTTGTAATTTTGTGCTGGCTGAATATTTTTCTCTGAAACTCTAGCCTCAGACGCAGAATTAAAAGACCTTTCAAATGAGGTGTCACTCGACCCCCCTTTCTATTTAAAATAAAAATTCAAAATGGCGCCCAGCCGCCATTTTAAACGATAAAAAATTTAATCATGGGCTAAAAAATAATATTTAATTTCCCATTAAAGCACACCAAATATTGTGGTAAAATATCAAGTCGTTCAAAAATTAGTTGGGGGGGGGTTACTTTATAGACACAGTGTATATACATAGAGAGACAGAGAGAGTAATTATCGATCACAGTAGCCGCTTGAACCGCCGCCTATGCTGAATGATGTCGCGTGGCCCAGCTCCCAGACGGGATCCTATGCATGTTTCCGGTAAACTGGCAAAAGGGAAAACGAACGCTGGGTCTCGCGATATGCATCCAAGCTGTCGAATGACGTGCTTTGTCTGTTCTGGCGGCCGGGTTAGTCGGGTACACAATGCGAGATATCCGATATAAGTGGAACTCGGGATCGAAAAGTGTCGGCATAAGCAACGAGGTGGAGCTGCCGCAGTTCCGGGTGCTAGGCCATCGGCAGAGAGCGACTGTAATTAACCTAACCACAGGTAATTACAAACAGCCTTAGCGTCCTCTCCCGTTCCTTGGCCCCTTTTTGTTTCATTTTTTCACACCTTCAATCCCCCTTGATTTCCATCGGCTGCGGTGTCTTGCCCCTCCGCAGCTCGCACTGGCTTGTACTTGCAGTCGGTTACACCATGCGGGATATTCGCTATAAATGGAACGAGGGGCCCAACTCGGTAGGGGTGTCCAATGAAGTTTCGCTGCCCCAGTTTAAGGTTCTTGGGCATAGACAAAGGGCGATGGAGATCAGTCTAACAACAGGTACCCATGGGAATGTGGTAATAGAGTAGTTTCTCGTCCACCTTATATCCTTTAATCCATTCAACATTTCCGTTTATTTTTACAATACATTATGGACATTTGTATTTAGCAGCTTACTCATGACACCAACATAGCTCCTCCTTGTGTTAGAAACATGTTAATTTGAAGTTACACTACAAATCATTTTCAGCAACCATAATTCGAGCATGATTACCTTCCAATAAATCACAACAATGCAAAGTGCTTGAGGATCTAGGGAAACAAGTCTACCTTTTTGCATTTAAACTCTTCCCTCCCTGTAACTGGAATACTTCCCATAACAGTTTGTAATCGTTTTGCTAGAAGTAATAACCTTCTATGCTAGAGGTCTAGAGTTCATTTCCCAGTAACACCGGATTTTTAAACAACCATCCTTCCTCGTAAACCAGGGGCAAACCAACCAGATTAGTAAATCTTCTCTGGAGTTGGAGTATTGATACATTCCTTAACTTGAAGCCCACGTTAAGCTGTAGGTTTGATGTTTGTTGTTGTTTAAAACAGACATAGGAGACAACATTACTACCTCTCGTGTGAGATAAATTGCCCTACGATGATGAAATCAATCTTTTAATGTTTTATGAAACTATCCGAACTATAACCTGTTAACTAACAGTATGAATAAGTTCTTAGAGTAGGTTCTGTACAATAAAATAACGAAAGCATTTGCAAGTTATGAATCTTCGTTATACAACTCGCAGTGGCGGATGTAGAGAAAAGATAAGGGAAACCACTATACAAATATTCTAATGCTACCTTATATCTTTCTAAAAATGTTCATATCTCTATACGAATCGACTACAAATTATATAAACTATTTTAGAAAGTGAAGTTTCTGGCTTTCGTGGTTTGTGTCTAATGAAGTAATCTCTTCGGCTTTTACCGCGTCCTTGTAGGATTGATTGAAGCTGACGTTACGTCAACCGTTGCAGGTAGCATTGTCAAAGCCTAATGTTTCGTTAGAGTTTGATAATGTTACCTGCAACGGTTAGCGAAACGTCAGCATCAATTAATCCTGCGACGACGTGGTTTAAACTCGAATAAATGACTTCAGTAATTAAAAAAACTTCATCTAAAAACTTATAAATATTTATCTCAGTATCGATAATAAGGGACGGAAACATTTTATGAAATACGGCAGGGAAAATAATTAAATTCTAAAGCCAAATCTATTATTTGTTCTTTGAAATAAGAAAAACAATTTTACAAAAATTTCAGGTTAAATATTCGCATGACCAAGCCATTGTATCTTAACCGAGCTGTTGTTCATCTCCGTCAGATTTTCTTCTTTCGAACAACCTAAAATATTGCCCTGCTGGTAAAGTTGTAACAGGTATTGTACAAAAATTTTCAATGGACGTTCAGTGTTTCGAGACAAAAACGCAAATCTGATCCTTCTCATTGGCGTATCGATTTTATCGAATATCTATATCCAGAATTCCCTCCATAGTTTTAATTTCCCATGAAGTACTTCCATAGCAGATGGTAAATTAAATTCATATGTTTTGCCCACATCCATGTGTTGGACCCGAATCAAACTAGTATATGTGTAACATTTTTACAATTCTGAATTTACTATTTGGAAAATTCTGAATGAAAATTTGAAATCAGATAGTCAAGGTAAAGTAAAAATCAATTTAGCCAAAACTGGCGGATTTTGTGGTACATTTCCGACTCTTGATAGTTTTAATGCCACATCTCATCTTTTGGAAATACTGTTGGTCTGATCAAATATAAATCAAAATTCATATTTAAAATCTTCTCTAATTGTAAGTGGATTTAACAGTGGCTTCTCAGAAGTTAAAATTAATGCTTTCTAGTTCAGCTGGTAGTGTTATGGCTAAAACAATGTTTAGAATAGTTCAGCCACAGTGTAAAAATCCGTAAGATCCCATGTCAACCATAAAAAGATCCCTAAAGGGAATTTGAACGCCGATACTTCTCAACGTTCTAGAAAGAGATCTCTCTAACAACTGTTTTCTCAATAACTTTGGTAACAGTTACTTACTTTTTAAATAAATCTTCGGCCTGTTTTACTTCCAATTCTGAACTCGTTCTTGGGAAACAAATCGCCAACACTTTGGTAGTCTTGTTCTAAACCCAACGTCAGAGGGCTTAACATATACCATAAAAAGTATCAAAATTTCTATGATACCCCTCCATTTCCCTTTGAGATTAAACGACTTCTCTAGGAGTATTTACTGGAGGTATTGTTTATGAGAAATCAGATTCCTATAAGGTCATCATAAAAATAGATATACATATCAAAAAATATGAAAGAACTTTAATTGTTATCCCCTATGTACTTTCGAAATTGAATATACAAGTAGCTGTTGCCAAACTCAGCGATAAAAATTGTTTGGGCAGATTCCACTTCATAACCAAAAAATTTCGGACCGATGTTCGTCGTTCTTGTGTTCCGACCCCACCCTGAGAGTTTCGCGGTGTTGCTCATTAACGCGCTGTGTATCGCGAGATGCATTATAAGTCACTAATAATTCGTATTTCCGCCAGCAGTTTTACTTTCAATATTAATTAATTAACTTTGGCGAAGTCTTAAAGTTGCAAATTTACAACGCACAGCCTGTGGGTGATAACCAAGGCGTATAGCTTTTACGAATGTAAAATCAATACTCCCGTATAAACACCTGACTAGGAAAGTAAAATCTGTAGTAACCTATAATTTAGTCGTTATTTTCACGACGCGAGTTATCTTGATATAATAATCTGCGTTCCTGCAGTCCAGGGATCGATTACGCGCAGGTAGTGGGCCGAATGCTCGGGGCCCTTAATGAAAACTTGTAATTTACAGTTACACATCTGCTACAAATTATTTGCACGATAAAAATGCCAATCATAATTGTCGACTTGTACTTTTTGTTGACATGTTGTTTCTCTTTGGATATATTACAACGGGGGATGTGAACATTTACTGTAACCGCCATGTTTGATCCCGACGATATGCAAACTGTTCCAATACAAAATCAATCTTTCTTTGTTAAGCGAACGCGGGGCACGTTCAGTGGAAATTTTAAATTTCCTAATCCTCAAAGCATGTTGTATGGAAAACCAGTAAGGCTGGTTACGTTAACACGCAAATCTCTTGTGCAGGAAACTACTCGCGACTGGCATGCGAAATTCAGTTTGTTCGTTCTATGGGTTACTACCTCATCCAAATATACATCCCGTCCGGCCTGATTGTCATCATCTCCTGGGTGAGCTTTTGGCTTAACAGAAACGCGACACCTGCTCGAGTAGCGCTGGGAGTCACCACCGTGCTCACAATGACCACCCTCATGTCATCTACAAACGCAGCGTTACCAAAAATTTCCTACGTAAAATCGATCGATGTATACCTCGGAACGTGTTTCGTTATGGTGTTCGCCAGCCTATTAGGTATGAACGAGCCTAACCTTCCGACGACAATCGCTCAACGTAATCTTTTCTGCTTCAGAATACGCAACGGTCGGCTACATGGCGAAACGAATACAGATGCGCAAGAATCGGTTTCTTGCCATCCAGAAGATAGCCGAGCAAAAGAAACTCAACGTGGATGGTGGGCCTGAAGGGGACCACGCGCCCAAGCAAACAGTAAGTTTTCGTCTGATCCGCCGCAGCTATTTCAGCTGAGTCGGACCGGATGCTTGTTAGTGAGGACCTTTGTTCCAGGAGGTACGGTTCAAAGTACATGACCCTAAAGTCCACAGCAAAGGCGGCACGCTGGAGAGTACGGTAAACGGGGGGCGCGGCGGTGGCGGCGGCGGCGGAGGTGGCGGCGGAGGCGGCGGCGACGAAGAACAGGGTGCTCCTATCCCACAGCACATTATTCATCCGGGCAAGGACATCAACAAGCTCTACGGCATAACGCCTTCGGATATCGACAAGTACTCCAGGATCGTGTTTCCGGTGTGCTTCGTGTGCTTCAATCTCATGTACTGGATTATCTACTTGCACATCTCTGACGTGGTCGCGGATGACCTAGTGTTGTTGGAAGGGACAAGTAAATAAATTTTTTGAAAAGAACTCATAAACATTCGTGCATTTTTAATAAAGTGAGACTCGAGTGGATCAATTCCAGTAGTAGCCAACGACCCTACTTTGTAGACAATTAGAACGTTTCGCGTAGCCTCCACTGCGAAAATATTTTATATAGAAGACATTCTCCCGTTGCAATTAAAATAGTTACTAAATACTTAGGGCGCAGGATTGCGTTTCTGTTATTTTTATTCGCAAAGTTTAACATGATATATTTTATACCGATGATTTATTCTAGCTTAGCTTAACTTGTATATATGTTCCCATTTTGTACTTCCGGCACCGGCCATGGCCGCACTTAAGTAGTACCAAGCACCGTTCGCGATTCCCTGCACTCCCAAAACAAAGAAGAGAATGCTCCTGCAGGGACTCCCACTAAACACTATAAAAAGCCGTAGACAAACGGCGAAACGAAATTCTAAATTGTAATATAATTATTATAGTTAGAATATGCAAATAGACATTACGAAAATAGTAACACTGATTGTAAATATAATTAGAAAACCGTATAAGCATAAGTGATAACTATGAGTAGTAGCAAATAACTAACTGATCGTAAAGCGAGTTCGAACTATAATCTGAGATAACGTTGCACTGAGTTAACCGACGACTGGGCGCGCTCATGTAAATATAATAACGTTAAATACATTCCATACGTCACTCCATATTATTTACCGACTTATTAAAGCACACTGCACAAATCAACAATTTGAACGTACCGCAGCAAACTAATAATTTCCTTCTTATGAAAATGAAAACCGCACCACAGCGAGCATGACCGGCGACTGACGGAGCACACAATTAAAGGTACGATGATCCAATAATGCACGTTACATCATTAACAAATTATTGAAACACTGCAAATCGTATGTTTTGTATTGTTCACCATGTAGACTTACGGCTTGCTAAGTGTCAGTGACGGCGGGCTCGTAAAGGCGAAGGGTGCAACGAGTCCACCGACAAACTGGACTCCTTGCATCATTCGCGAGCGACTATTGCTCACATCTGAATATTCTAAAATAATAAGAAAATTCTATGTATTATATTATTATCAGAAACATTCCAGTTATTTACATGATTACGTATAACGTAGAATTATTATATTGTTTGACGTTTTTATTTGAATGAAATATAAAATACAAATTATCTATGTGTTTTTATTCATCTCCCTTTGAGTGTCTATCAGACAGTGTAAAATACAGGATGTCCCAGATTGATTGTTTAATACTCCACCAGGGCATTCTTGGGTCAAAAACAAGCAAAATAGTTCTAATAAACATGTATTTGTAAATGCATAGTTTTGGAGATAAGCACTAAAAAAATTTTACTCCTACAAATAATAAATGACTAACTAAAATAAACTGCTACAAAAGATTTTTAATGTGACTACCATTTATTTCAACAAACGCACGAACTCTTATCCTAAAAGAGCTTTGTATTCGTTCACAAATTTCCGGAACTTACCTGACTTGACTAATAGCATTGTTCATTTCACTTCTTAATTCATCTAGGTCTTGAACAGGTTCAGAGTAAACTAATTGTTTTAGATAACCCCATATGCAAAAATCAAGCGGATTTAAATCTGCTCCAATTCAGTTAATCGTCGACTAGTTTCTTACTTCTACAGAATATCGTGCGGGTGCTCCAGCATCCATAAATTAAGCATTTAAACGAGTTTGTAAAGGCATGTCATCGCTTATTGTTTCACTTCTTTTCGCAGGAAATGAAGGTATGCAACTCCTATTAAGCTGTTTGCAAGAAAAATAGGTCCTAGTACGAGGCTTGTTCAACTGAAACCCATTTTTGACCAACTTTGCCTTGAAAACAAATGCAATAACTCAAATGACGTTTGTTAATGTTAGTAGTGTTTGTGAGCAACATATTAATAAGTTTCTGGAGTTTGAATTTGATTCTGACTTTTAAAACTTCGATCTTGAAATGGCGTCTGTTGCTGAAAAGCTATCCAAGTTTGATCAGCGTGCAGTCCTACAAGTTTTATGCGCCGGGGTGTGCAGCCATTGCAATTTCATACGCGAATGCAAGCAGTGTATGGAAATGCATGTATTGCGTACCCAACTATGAAGGAATGGTGCCAAAAATTTAAGAATGGAAAATAGGGGACTATGGATGGGCCGCGACCAGGTGAACAGTGTACTGCATTAACAGAAAACAATATGGCATGTGTGGAAGACCTTATTAGAGAAAATCGTCGAATTTCAATTAGAGAAATTTCAGAAATTGTTGGTGCGGGTGTAGGATCTGTCCATAGTATTGTTCGTAATCTGGGTTACAGCAAAGTTTTTTTCGCAATGGACTTCTCGTCTTTTGTCTAATGAACAAAAATGCTTGCGAATGGGCTTATCTCTGCAACACCTCACAGACTATAGGCAAAATGGTGATTACTTTATTCTGTCAATAGTTGCTGGTGACGAAACTTGGTGCCATTACTACGAGCCATCCAGTCAGTTATCGTCGATGCAGCGGAAACATTCAGGTTCACCACCACCGAAGAAATTTGAAGCACAACCTTCTGCAGCCAAGGTGATCCTAATATTTTTTTCGGCCATGAAGGACCCTTGTATATGGAGTTTAAAGAACCTGGAATAAATGTCAATACAAATCTGTACAATGAAACTTTGAACAAGCTTTATACACCAATAAGACGGAAACATCCAGGAAAACTTACGCGTGGGTTCATTTTGCTGCACAACAATGCTACGCCTCATGTTGCTAATGTGGTAAAAGAAAATCTTCAACGAAATAAATGGAGGGTTTTAGAGCATCCATCCTATAGCCCAGATCTATCGCCTTGCGATTTTCATATTTTTGGACCGCTAAAAAATGCGTTAGAAGGTCCGCATTTTAAGTCTGACGCAGAAGTACAGATAGCTGCGGAAGACTTCTTCAATCAGCAGTCACAAGAATTCTATGAGCAGGGTATACGTCGGTTAGTAAAACAATGGGATAGGTGCCTTAAGTATGATGGTAATTATTTGTAATTAAATTGTTGAATAAATTTTCATAAAGCTAAGATGGGTTTCAATTGAGCACACCTCGTAATTAATCTCTTATAACTCCAGCCCAAACGTTGATAGAAAAGCGTTTTTGATGACGTGTGTCAACTACCGCACGGGGATTTTCATCCTTCCTTACGTGCCCATTGTGTTGATTAAAAACCCCGTTTCGCGTAAAAGTGGCTTCGTCGGTAGATAAAACGTTCGTCGGGAAATAAACATTTACTTGTTCTTGAAGTATAGCTCAATGACAAAAACCTTCTCCGTTTTTATTGTCTTTTTCGATAAAAGCTTGCACCGGTTAATAGTGAAAGAGATGTAGAAACTCCTCCTTAAGAATTTTTCAAATAAATTCGTCTTGTACTGGTTGTTGGATCTTCTTCACCCTCGCTAAAATTGCTTCTTCCAATTCCACATGTCTAACATTTGGTGTATCCCTGCTTTCTTTAACTTTTACGGGTCCCTTCTTTCAAAAACATTGGAATACTCTTACAGACATTTAGTGGTAAGGTAAACGTCTACAATCATGGTGGTAACTACAAATGTCCATGCATATACAAAAACCATATCTACTAACTCTTCCACAGGATACGTAATCGAGGCCATGACAACAAATAAGAAAAACGGGACAGTCCCAGTATGGACCGGCGAGTTTTGTCCCACTATGGACCAGAGACTTTTGTAAAATTATCAGCAAATAAATCCATAGATACGCAACTAACTGTGCAGTATTGTATGTTAGTGTTTAGTATGATGCACAGGGAACAATGGAGATATAGGTAACCAAACATATTTAAAACTAAAAATGTGGAAGTTATTATATACCGTATTTACCGTACAAAAAAAAACCTTAAATTTGCTCACCTTAAAAACACAATCACGTTTGTACACTTTTAATGTTACACAATACAAATGTTTTTAGGCATAATAGGACAGCACGTGTTAGCTGCATGAAATCTCAATACTATTGATTTATCTACACTCTTTACAGGGTTGTGGCTTCACATATCCCACTATGAACCGTGTCCCACTATAGACCGGCTTCCTCTACATATCCTGTGGTAAAAATCAGTGTTTATGTTTATTAGAGTTTTGTTGTTTGTTTTGACCCAAAAATACTCTGCTGAAGTATTATGCAATCAAGGTGGGACACTCTGTATAGTCTAAATTAAGTTAAACTAGTTTAAACTTTTACCGCGATAAAATGTCTCTGCATACCTATGTGGAATAAACGATTTTAAAGTCAATCTGTTTAATTTTACAGTAAGCAATTAAACTTTCTAGCATCATCTTTTAATAAAACAATCGTACTGTATTGTCTTTCGAGAAGTTCACAACTAGTTTTTTAATTTAACAACTTTGGAAAAAAACGCAAGTGTAGTAGTTGTTGTATATTATCCTTATATTAAGAATAAACGAACTTCTCTTCTCTGTTCGACGGGTTAGGCTAGCCTCCTGCCCGGCATATCTGCAAAGAGGACTCACAGAACCTACTCGTTGTAGGTGCTTAACAGGCCATTGGCCTATACACAGACGAAGAAGAAGAAGACTTAATCATTTACTGTAAGTAGGTAGGTACTTAAGTAGTGGCTACTGTACCAACATGACATTAGGTAGTAGATACTACATTTCTCTCTACTTTATTTAGATACTAGTTATCATATTCATAATTAACAAAATAATTCTTAAATTTAATAGGTTGCCTAGTTGTGCGGCGGATTGTAATTCTGCTGGTCCTTCCAGGTATAGATGATTATTGTCGAGGCGTCTTAATGTGGTATCGATTTGATCGCAAGACCTACCTCTGGTGTCCGTGAGGGATCACTAGGAGTTTCTACATCTCCTGGTGTTTCAGTTCTAGGTGGCATACTCTCATCCTCGTCGCCGAATGTTGTATCTTATTCCTTTTATTAAGTATGAAACGTACATACACTTAATCCTTTACTGTAGGTAGTTAAGTAGTGGCTACTGTACCAACATTACATTAGGTAGTGGATACTACATTTCTCCCTACTTCATTTAGATACTATTTAAGTAGTGGCTACTGTACCAACATTACGTTAGGTAGTGGTACTACATTTGTTTTTGTAAATTCACATTTATTTCAGGAAATTTCATTTTCAGAATGGAAAACTTTCACATTAATAGCTGCAACAGTGAAATAAGAAGGAACAGCTCTTAAAAGGTTGATTCAAAAACATTATGTGTTAATTTTTTTAACAAATTACTGTCTAGTAAAAGGCTTTCACTGTAAATAATAATTGCGCTAAGTACATGTATCTAACTCTTATTTGTGGAAACATTCAACATTTTATTATTTTTTTATTTTTAAATCCAAGAGGATCTGCTTAATCCCACATCACCAACAAATGCTACAGCGATAAGTTTCGACTAGTATCTGACAAATTAAATAAAAATAATATTTGTTTTGTCATACAAGATGTAAGAGGAAATAATATAAAACAATTTTGTGTGTAACCAAACAGCAATTTATTCATTCCAGTTTTCATTTTAAAAAGGTCGCAAATGCGATTGTTGCGTCGCGTGGGAGACAAAGCATTGAAGAAGATCATTAAAATATCCAATAAGCCGCAGTGAATCGCGAGTCTAAACATAATTCGGTCTTAATTGTTGATTTTACTTACCATTACCGTTTCTACATTCTTAGGTACTGCAATTAGAATATACTAAACTTTCTGCGGAAGGCAATGCCATTGAGACTTTTTGGATACTGCTACATATTTACGCTAAAGCCTCTTCTGGGGGCGTTACTGATATTCTGAAATTATATTGCGATTCGTGGAGGAGTACGAGCTTACCAATACAAAATAGGCAACCCAAAATACATATCACAAGACGCTGGGATATATAAGCTATTATTGGCGGAATTATGAATCAGAGATACCTATTTAACATGCTTGGAAGTTTCTTTCTAGATTAATACATTGTTATACTTACTATCTTATAATATTTGAAATTCTTAAACTTAGATATTTTTAAATAAGACTTTGTTGTTTTCGTTCCAATTTACTTCATTTAAAAGTTGAGTACAATTCAATACCAAACAAGCATCTCTGATTTATAAAACTCCAATAAAAATTTAGCATCACAATGACATAGCGTGCTGTTATCATGTTTTACGTTAATGGAAACAGATCTCGCAATAGTTTAATTGATCAAAAAGAAACACTTCAGGCAACAAATACTGTATAGGTAGAAGTATAATCTAGCGAGATTCCTTATACAATAAGCCCGTTTTATCTATTACACATCAGATATTCCGTATAGGCAACACACATATCAAGGCATAAGTAGATTTAAACTATAATCTATTGAGGATTGATTTGCCACTTAGTAGACTGTGGAAATCTTGGGGAATGTGTGGTATCAATGAAATTTGTCAATTAATTAAGTTGGGTTATGCTACTTTTTCTTGATGGAGGTTATGTTTTTTGAAAGCAGGCAGTATTGCCAGTGGAGCTTGTTTGTTCATTTAACGTCTGCCTATTGCTGCTCAATATTGGTTTATAATACTTAGATATAATAATGATTTCATTATAAATAAAATAATAACTATAATTTAAATGTTGTCGTAACACATACCGAATACATATTGCTGTTCTTTTTACACGAGAATTCTGAACTCTAATCGTATGTATACAGAGTATATTCCGCGCCATTCTTTGTTGTCCTATATTTAGGTCTTGCAGCAAAATTAAGAAAAATTCAAATTGATATTATGGTAGTCAAGTGGTTGACTGTTTGCCTCTGGTGCTAAGAGACCCAAGTTCGTATTCCACTGAGGTCAGTGTTTTTCTCGGGTGAGATAAAAACTCAAAAATACTCATTCACAATTTAGATGCCAAAAGAATATCCCCTACCCTATTGCACCTTCATGATATTACTAGAAGTATCTGAATCATCGGCACCCTCCGATTCTGAATCAGATTCCCCAATTGAAATAATGAAAGGAGGAATATTTTTAA
>JABXWE010002550.1:0-46615 GCA_014611495.1 Limonius californicus | reverse complement strand
ACGAAATTATTCCAAATTAAAAGACGCCATAAGTGGAGCAAAAGATGAAGAAGTTACAAAAAACACTTCACCATCACAAGTTTTTCACTTACGGGGAAAACATATTTATTTATAGGTCGTTATACGATTAATAAACAAAATACTAACAGTTGGCAAAATTCTTATCAAAGGTCGCAAAACCACCTAAATAACAATTACAGCAGGCGGAATACTAGAAGCGGTCGTTTTACACGTGGAAACATGAGAGGAAATAATAACAGCAGGAAATTCACGCAAAGAAGTTATTACGCTAAAAATGTAGTAAATGAAGATGACTCAGGTCCTTCGACTTCCAATCAAAAATTTTTTCGTCCCCAACAATAGATATACGGATAATAATTCTATAGATTTAAGTATGAATGCGTTAAATTCTGTAAGCATAAGATATGAGATGAACGATTTATCTTTTCTCTTAGATACTGGAGCATCAATTAGTATAATTTCTGCATCATCTTTGAAACATGATCAGTATATTAACTACAAAAGTAAAATTAAAATTAAAGGAATTTCAGGTTCAATGTACTCGATAGGTGCAACTAATATTTCTCTAAAAGTAGGTAACAATGTGTTAAGTCATGAATTTCTTGTGGTTAATGACTTTGATAGTGACATGAATGGTATAAGATGAGCGGATTTCCTTTGCAAGTATTCAGCAGTTTTAAATTACGAGGAATTCACATTTTCCATTTTGCTAGCGGAAAAAAAAATTCTATGCCACTCAGGTCAAAGTATGACTATTACACAACAATTCCTCCAAGGTGCGAAGTTATTAAATATTTTCGGGTTCATTCCACCGAGAATTATGTTGTCATACCTGAAGAAATATGCGAAAGTGTATACACAGCGGGAATTATAGCGAGACCTATTAACAATAAAATACCAGTAAAAATTTTAAATGTAAGCGATAGGGAAATTAAGTTAAAACATTTTAATCCAAAAGTCGAACAGTTTTCCAATTTCGAAACATGTAAATTTGGTGACGTTCCATTTTCTGTAGACCGTGTGGATAAATTATTAGATGCCATCAATGTAGACGGCTTAAATGTTGAAAAAAAAAGATTTAATTCAAAAAATATGTGCGAAATATTTGGACGTATGTCTAGAAAATGACCCACTTACCGTAACTAATATTTATAAGCAAAAAATTCATTTACAGAGCGGAGCAACTCCTTCGTATGTGAAACCTTACAGATTGCCACATGTACAAAAAGCAGAAATACGTAAACAAATTGATAAAATGTTAGGACATGGAATTATAGAACCGACAAAAAATTCAGAGTGGTCAGCACCACTTCTATTTGTGCCGAAAAAGCCGATAATAATAGTCAGAAGAAATTACGAGTAGTAATTGATTATAGGTTATTAAACAAACGAATCAAAGATGATAAGTTTCCATTACCCTGCATTGAGGAAATATTTGATTCTTTATCCGAAGCAATCTATTTTTCGCATTTAGATTTATCTCAGAGTTTCTATCAAACTGAATTGCTTAAAAATCATTCCAACCATATACAGCTTTACCGCCGATCGTGGTCAGTTTCAAATGACTAGATTGCCAATAGGTCTTAAAATTAGCCCAAGTGCATTTTCACGGGCAATGACGATTGCTACGTCCGGGTTGAATTACGAAAATTGTTTCATTTACTTAGACGACTTAATCGTATTCGGTAACAATTTAGTAAATCACAATAAAAACTTAATAAAAGTGTTACACCGGTTACGACAAGTAAATTTGAAATTGAATCCAAATAAATGTAATTTTCTGCGAAAAGAAATACTTATTGTATCTTGGTCATAAAATTTCGTCCGACCGTATATCACCTGATCTGAAAAAAAATCAGAATAATGCAGCAGTATCCTATACCAAAGGATTCTGGTGAAACAAAACGGTTCATTGCATTTGCAAACTATTATAGGAAGTTCATACCAAACATGAGTGAGATAACCGTACCTTTAAATCGCTTAGCTAAGAAAGGTGTTGTTTTCGAATGGTCAGAGGAATGCCAACACGCGTTTGGGCAACTAAAAGAAATATTAATTAATCCACCTATTCTACAATATCCAGATTTTTCCGAACATAATACTTTTATTTTAAGAACGGACGCATCCAATTTTGCTTTAGGTGCAGTACTCTGTAATAATGCAGATCACAAACCTGTTGCGTTTGCTAGTAGAACATTGAATAAATCTGCGAAAAATTATAGTCGAAAAAGAACTGCTTGGTATTTGTTTTGCTGTAAAAAAAAATTTCGACCATACCTGTATGGCAGAAAATTCCATACTCCCACTGACCATAGACCGTTAATATATTTATTCGGAATGACGAATCCGTCGAGTAGATTAACTAAGTTTAGGTTAACTTTAGAAGAATACCACTTCACTATAAGCTACGTGAAAGGAAACAAAAATGTTACAGCCGACGCTTTATCGCGTATTGTAATTGATTCCAATGAATTAAAGAATCTTAATGAATCCTCATGTGCAGCTGTAAATGTTCTGACGAGAGCACGAAGTAGGGAAACTAACGAACATTCTACAGGAGCTTTTGATAATGCTCTTTTCGACAACAGGCTTGATCACCCTGGAGCCATAGAAATATTAAAACCACCTTTGGAGTCTGTCGAATTACGGAACGAATTAGGGAACATTATTTATGATACAAGGAAAAGCATAATTTACATAAAACAGGAAACTCGATCATCGTTAGCATTAATTGCAACGTTGAGAGACCTGAAGAAAGTGTGTATAAAATATAAAATTCCGGAATTAGATGTAATTAAAAACGAAAGATGCGCATCGTTATTACAAAAAATTTTAAAAGTTCCCAATGAAATAAAAAAACGTCGTCATAAAAATAAACGTTATAAATGCCTATGAAACTATTACAGAGAAAGAGACACAACAATTAATACTCAACGACTTCCACATGTTACCAACCCGGTGGTCATGCTGGGATTAATCGTATGTACAATAACATTAAGAAGTATTATTTTTGGTCAGGACTTCGGAAAGATATCGAAAATTTCACTAAGCGTTGTGATGACTGTCAACGGTATAAGTATTCTGAACCTAATAAGCAGCCCTTGACGATCACCACTACTGCAACGTCAGCATTTTAAAAAGTTTTTCTTGACTTGGTGGGTCCCTTCGAACAAGACATGGAAAACAATCGTTATATTCTGACTTTACAGTGCGAATTAAGTAAATTTGTCGAAGCATCCCCTTACAAAATAAAGAAGCGATAACAGTAGCAAAATCTTTTGTAGAAAATTTCATACAACGTTATGGTATACCCCAAGAAATCGTAACAGATCAGGGTACCGAATTTTTGGCTTCCACCTTTAAATAAGCTTGTAAATTATTAAAAATTAATCCGCTGAATTCTGCAGAATATCACCATGAAACTCTAGGAGCTCTCGAAAATTCTCACAAAAATTTGGGTGCATATTTACGAATTCAGGCTTCAAACCATCCTGAAACTTGGAGCTCTTGGATTTCTTATTGGTGTTTCTCGTACAATAACACGGTACATTCAGAAACGCGCTATACCCCGTACGAACTAGTTTTTGGGAAAACAGGTCGTTTGCTCTCAAATATCACTACAAAGGTTGATCCAATGTACAACTTTGAAAATTATCCATTGGAATTGAAGTATCGTTTACAAGTAGCATGTAATGACGCGAGAAATAATTTACTGGCATCAAAAAGGAAAAGAAAAGAGAATTATGACATAAAAACTAATTGTATTAATTTTAAGATAGGTGATAAGATTCTTATAAGAAATACGTCAAATAACAAAAGCGATCCAATATTCAAAGGACCATATGACGTTATAGAAGATAGGAACACTAATGTAATCATAAATATTGAAGGGAAAATGGTAGAAGTTCATAAGAATAGGGTTAAATTGTATTATAGTTAAACAATAAATTTTATTAATTATAGTAAAAGTGGAAAAAATATATATTTGTTGTAACTAATAAGAACTTCTTTATTATTATATATATATATATATATATATATATATTTTCTCATTTAGCGGGGAAGGTGTACTGGATAACGAAAATGTTCATTGGTTGGGTTGGAACTCCAGTGCGGCTGCCCACAGTATGGAAGACACAGAGTTCCAACTCAGCATGTTGGTGTTCTGGTTTAAGTAGTTAGTGCATCGTAGAGTAGAGTTAGTTAATAAAGAATCGTAGAGCAGCGTAGAGTAAATTTGCAATGTTACGTTTTTAATATATATTTAAAGTTTACCAAGTGTTTCAATTAATTAATACCCTTTCAAATATAAACATGAGAGAAGTTTAATACAGTCCATTATTAATTTATTTTATTATATTCATTCTATCACATATGGGTGTACATTTGACTACTACGTGTTTCAGATTTCTTCTTACGGTGGAACCTATTCCTACCATAAGATACTGTCGTTTTAACATTTGCAAATCAAAAATATCTCAAAATACCTGTTATGCTTTCAATTGTCGGGTGTAAGTTAAATGGAGATGAAATTACTGATAATTTTTGCACATCACGTTCATCCAGCAGATACACTGTTCTATGTATACTAAAGTAAAAAACAATAAGCTGTATGTCTACACTGCCCGACCTCGGTGGTTTAGCGGTTAGCGCACTTTGCTCTAGATCCAAGGGACGCGGGTTCGAATCCGGCCGAGGTCGGTGAGATTTTTCTGGCGGGAAAAATCTGAAAATGGGCCTTCTGTCGGATAAAAAGTAAAGTCGCATGTGTTGTGCTACTGTGATGTGTGACACATTAAAAATCACTACTGGAGTCGGAACTACACTAGATTCATTCATAGTTACGATGTACAATGGGCCAAAGTACCTAAGTGCATTTAGATGCTTGAAAACCCCCGTCCTAGATCTTGCACAATCGATACAGCAACAGCAACAACATGTCGCCATCTATTTTAGATGACAGAAACATCAGCAAAATATATACAACAGTGTGATTGATAAAATTAAACTCTGTAGTTAAGATTAAGATGTCAGTTAAGAATAACTATAAAACTAGATTTTTGGTCGTAAAATGTCAATAAAGTAGAAAGCGTTACTTAACATAATCCATGGGATTTTGACAAATAGGCTTTAATCAGCTCAACCATTCAAACGTATGGGAAACTCCTAGCGAAAAATGTACTTACATAACAAATAGGTTGTGATCTTGGAGCTGCAATTACAGTACACGTTACTTTCCTTGTAATCTGGTATTGATATAACTTCATACATTTTTTGCGACTTAATACAGTTGTATTGATACATTTTGGTCGATTAAAATTCCATGTGATTATAGTAGCTATGGGATGAGGTTTTCTATTGTATTTTGTTCTTGATACAGGAAGTTTTACGTAACTTACAAATGTAGATTCTGCTATTGGTGTAAGTAACTAAAAAAACCAGGACTGACGACCATGAAGGAGGAACTAAAAGTAATTTTCTTCACACTGATTAAAAACGAATTATTACTTACTTCAAGTAAGGCAATGTCATTAGCAGAAGTTGCTGCATTAAAGTTACGATGAAAGATGATCCTGTCGATTTCAGACACTTGAAGATTAATTCTATTAATGCGTGACTGGCCTACCAAAACGATACACTCGTATGGATTAGCCACCAGTACTCCACATTTACCACTCGTTAACACCCAAACGTCGGCTATAAGTGTTCCCTCACAAATATTTGCAAGCTTTTTAATGTTTCTTATTGTTACCTATAACGTTTGATAGGTACATTAAAAACCTAAAACCTCAGCCTCACGGCATTTACAAAACACTTACTAAAAAACTATAACTTTCAATTTCGCAATTGCCAGTATTCATTTTAGATTCCTCTGTAATTACCGTGTTGTTTACAATTGCATGATTAGTTTGTAAAGTGATGCAGTTAGAGAATAATGTGAGAATTATAAGAGCAGATTTGTCATGCATTGTAAACGCCAGTGTGACAGTGTCATAAATGTATGTCACCTGAAAACAATTAAACGGCAAACATTAATTTTATACAGGGAATATTATTAAATATAACAACACCCATTATTAAAACATGAACTCGTAAAAATATTTAAAGAATGTATTTTAGGAACCCCTTGGAATTTATATCAACAGAAAATAGTTATTTTGTTACAAGTACCTAAAATAATGTTTTTTCGGACGAATCGTTGTTGTTTCCGGACGAGGCGAAGCCGAGTCCGGAATAACAGATGAGTCCGAAAAACGTTTTAGGTACGTGTTACAAACAACATTTTTTTGTTAAAGCTCCCAAAAACACATTCAAACCTCTTATTATTAAGAATGATTAATGTGATCGGAGTAAATATGTCTCGAAAATAGTGAGCTTCGGATTTTAATTACCATGCCACCATATTAAACTATTCTGCTTTATTTACCTAAATGATCCTAGAAAGTTGTCATGGCAACTTTTTGGGATAGTGTCCGAAAAAGTTGTCATGGCAACTTTTTGGGATAGTTTCCGAAAAAGTTGTCATGGCAACTTTTTGGGATAGTGTCCGAAAAAGTTGTCATGGCAACTTTTTGGGATAGTGTCCGAAAAAGACTCATTTTACGGACTGAAATGAGTCCGTAAAATAGCTCATTTTGGGAGCGTATACAAAAATAGTTATTTTTGATTCTAGATTGCGAAACGATACTTTTGCATTCGAGAATGAAAGTTTTTTTGCGAGCGTGAGCGAGCAAAAAAATCATTCGAGAATGCAAAAGAATTTCGCAATCGAGTATCAAACAACGTTTTTTCGAAAACTGCGGCTCCAAATTAGTGGAAACTCAAAGAAAACTTCTGACATTTATAATCGAGATCAATCTCTACAATCATCTTGGTGTTAAATCTGGTATGCTCTGACCGCTCTGAACAACTAATTATGATAGCAACCCGTAGCAACCATCAAACAAACATCGTAATCCCTAATTTTCTAACGTTTGGTTCCGATTTTGTGAGAATTACTCGTGTACTTGAAGCGAATAAAAGTAAAAATCAAAAATGAGTTCCGAAAGCGATGACGATGATCTGCCTTTTGATGTATTAGAAGCTGCACGAAGCGCAGTTCCTAGTCTTATCCCGGAAAAGTCCTCTAGACAATATGAATCTGCACACAATGATTTCATGAAGTGGTGTGGCTCTAAGAAATTGAAGAACGTGTCTGAAAGTGTAATACTGGCTTATTTGGAATATAAAGCTAAGAAATTGTGACCTCTTCTTTAATCAAAAATTGCTGAACGTAAAAAAAAGTCTTTTTTGTTCTAGATTGTAAAAGACTTTTACATCCGGTAAACAAAAAAGACTCACTTTGACAATTGAAAATTCAACGAAAATGTCAACTTTTGATGACAGTTTTCGAAAAATGTCATTTTCAAAAGCATTTAACGTAGTAAACATTTGTAGCTAGGGTAACAGCACACTGGATGTTGATTTCGGACTTTGCTTAGGTCTTCTATTCCAAAACTTCCAATAGCGGGGAATTCACTAACAATATTATAGAAAGTTTAGCAGTTGAAAATATTCTCAAAGAAAAACATTTTATTATGCAAAATTTCAAATTGCCAATTTGTTAAAAGACATAACAACACACAAACATTCAAATTATAATGCAAACATACATAATAATTTACTGCTTGCGTAAATTAAAGAAAAAATCACAACAAACAATCTGATTTCTGTTAGAGCAAATAAAGATAATACCTACTTTAGTTATTTTACATAAAGATGATTACATACAAGAAGTTAATAATTTTATAACGACTTCAAATTTAGAAACCTTAACTAGAGATCCCACGAAAAAATATCACAGCAAACTAAAACATTAAATAACTGCATTGTTACCTTAACAGATTATGAGAAAAGAAAAATAATACACCCAAACCTACAACCACCAAAACTATACGGTTTAAGAAAAATACATAAACCCCAAATGCCTATTAGACCGCTAGTCTCATGCGTAAACGCACTTAAGCACATGTTAGCCAAAAGATTAAATAATATAGTTACTAGTTTAGAATACACACCAAAATATTCAGTTAAAAATTCTTCCGAATTAACCAATAAGTTGTCCAGTTTAAGTTTACCGTCATTATGCAAACTAGTTACCTTCGATGTTATCAATATGTTTATATATTTTAAGTGTATTCCTTTGTTAAATAATATTTTTATCAACAAAAATGTTGAATTAACAAAACGAAATGAGTTGATTCAATTATTCGAACTTTACATTAATCAAAATTATTTTATTTTCAATGATCAAATTTATCATCAGAAAGAAGGTTTACCAATAGGAAGTCCAATTTCATCACTTTTAGGTAATATATTTATGGAACATTTAGAAGATCGAATTTTAGAATTCAATCAATCTTAGAAAATTATATTTTGGTCTGTTGCGTTGATGATATTTTAGCATGTTTTAACAGTTCATTTGAGTTGATTGGTGATTTCTTAACGTTTATTACTACTCTACACTCAAACATAAACTTTACATTAGAAATAGAACAAATCAGATGTATTAATTATTTAGACTTAAACTTAAAAATTATTTTCAAAAACAAACTCGAATACTCTATTTATAGAAAACCTCTCTCTTTCAGCTTCAATTCCTGGATTGATTGGCAGCTTTCCATTTCTGACGATCGCAAGTCATTTCCTTTAAATAGGCGTAATATCTCGCATCTGCGTATTTCATGACTTGCTTCATGAATTCTAGACGTGGCCTTCCTCTGACTTTTTCTCCTATCATGAAATCTTCTATCTTGTGTACCATATAGGGATTGTTCCTATACATAAAAACCTACATAAACAGATATCACAATACCACAGGATTCACGTCGCCACAAAATACATAAATTAGCAGCCTATAGGTCATTGATACATAAGCTCTAACAGTTCCCCTAAGTAACACTGATTACACCAAAGAGATTTCGATTATTAAACAAATTGCACACAGTAATGGGTACAACACGAAACTGATAGACGCACTAATCAAAAAGATAGATTATAAATTAGCAATTCAAAGAATATATTCGAAAGACCACTCTGAAAATGTTAAATATATTTCAATTCCTTATTTTTGGTGATATATCGGAGAAAATTGCTAAAATTATAATCAAAACAAGTACATTTAAAGTAATTTATAAAACAACAAAACACACTTTCAACACCTTATTCAACGCAAAAGACAGAACTAACGATTTTTTAAAATCAGGTATTTACAAATTAAACTGTTCGCAGTGCAATTTTGTATACATAAGTCAAATAATTAGAATTTTTGATACCAGATACAAAGAACACATGCGCTCATAGTACAAATACAAAAACTGAGAACAATCTAACTACACTAAACACTTATTAGAACACAATCATGCATTTACATCAAATAATATAACAACATTTTTGCACTTCTGTAAGGATAAACGTAAATTGGATATACTAGAGGCCTTCCAAATTTACAAACACACTTTAACAAACACACCTTTAATGAATGAGCAAATTGAGCTAATAAATTCCCCGCTATTGCAAGTTTTGGAATAGAAGACTAGAGCCAAGTTCGAAATCAACATCCAGTGTGCCGTTACTCTAGCGACAAATGTTTACTAAATTAAACGCTTTTGAAAATGATATTTTGCATGTTGAAATACGTAGAAAGCAAAAATAAATACCTGTTGAAATTGTCTATTACTATTATTAAAATATAAGTATGAATTTCAACGAAGTAAGACAACAAACAATTAACATTTACATAAGTGCTTCGGCAAGAAGTTCAATAATCTGAGGTACGCTGACGATACACTGATTATTGGTGCGAGCGTTCAGGAAATGTACTATATCATGAGGAGGCTGACCAGGATAAGTGAGGAATACGGACTGCATTTGAACAATAACAAGATCAAAGTCATGATCGTGATGATAACATCAGTTGCAGGAATTTCAAAGGATTCATGAAATACGTAAGGACAATTAAAAACTTTCTGTTCTCTTAAAATTATACGAAATTCATACATTTTTATTAAAAATAAAATATACAATTTGCAACATTCCAGAACATTACCTAATTACTATTACACACTGGAAAATACAGTAAAATAAAATCTATACAAATTTACTACAACAAATAAGAAAGTTCACTCGGATCTGAAAATAGGAATGTAGGCTATGGATATGGATTGTATATAATCCATGACCTGCTCGATTAATGAGATAGAGCTTCTTTATCCGGTATGGGCATTTTCTTAAAATTTCTTAAAAAGTGGATTATTTCGATATTTACTATTTGTTGAAGTATATTTAAAGAAAATTAATGTAAAATGAAACCATACACAATTAAAAATAAATTTAGTATATACATGTAAATTCCTTTACATCGGCATTTAAATAAAAATAAGTTCTTCTGTAAAATATTCCACTTCAGTTTACATGTAAATTTGCACACAAGTTTGTTGCAAAATTTGATTAGTGTAGGTATTTGATAGAAACTTTTGGAATCAGCCTAAAGGTTTCGTACTCTGGCAGGATGCAATACAACAACTATTGTAAGCAGTGGTGAGCCACAGGGGGTAAGTGGGAGCCCTTTGTTAAATTTTTCTGGAATTAGCGCGCCCCTTGTTAAAATTCTGCTTTTTCATAAAAATATCCAACTTTTATAAAAAGCTGTTTACTAACAGTTGCAATCTCTCTGCTATTGAAATGAATTTTAATATAGAACACGTTTTAATCTTAATTCAAAAATATCAGAAACATAGAATTCTATGGGATTCAGAGGTAAGTTGTATTAAGGTTATTTGAGCGTTCTCGTGAGAAAAAAAGAGCAAACCCATTCTTAAAATTTGCAATAGCTCACACCACTAACTGTAAGTACGATATTTTTTAGCAATGATAGTTTTTATAACAGAAATGCGAAATGTGGCGCCATACGGGGATCACTTGAAGTTCAATAATTCCCAGACCGGATATGACACAAATCAAGCAGGTCGTGGTATAACCATTTCATGTTCCCAAAGGTTTACAAACATACTAAAAATTTGTATAGTAAAATATGTTCGATATGAAGACCCATAGAAAGGTCATCATCTCGGCAAATCTAAAGCTAAAAATACGTCTTTTTTGGCAAAATATTCGTTGAAACGAGTTGCAGCATACCTACAAAAATAAAATACATTACACATTTTCTAATTACCGCAAAAATCTTACTTAGCCCCAGAGATTGGTTTAATTTTAATCAATAGTCTTTAAAATTAATGATAATAGTATATTAAAGAACTAGTTTCATAAGGCCTTTTCTTAACGCACGAGTCCAAGTTTGAAAAACGAGACGCGAAGCGTCGAGTTTTTCAACGGACGAGTGGGACAAGTGGTCTTATGAAACGTGTTCTTTATACTATTTTTTCTATTGAGGAAGTTTAAGAGTATTTTAAATAAATTTATATAGAAAATTTTACGTCAAATCGATTACTAGGGAGTTTTTATAAACACTTATGGCAGCACTGACAGGTGGCTGAAACTGACATTTCAAACTTTCAAATTCAAATCGAACTACCAACATCGTAAAAAAACAAACTAAAAACAGTACGATTATAGGCCTCCTTAACGTACTGTTTTTAAGCTAAAACAGTGCGCTTAGAACGGCTTTATAAAACCGAAATAGAAAAATGTTTTAAGTATTCAATTCTGTTATTCTACTAGCATTGTCAAAGTATTATCCTCCTTATTTTTAAACGTATCAAAGCAGGTGTTCAAGGTCGCCCTATAGATAACTCGTAATATTAATTGACAGCATATAAACTTGGACCAATCACTAAAAATATCTAATACCTACAACCATGATACTTACCCCATAAAGTCAAAATCTATGTAAGAATGTTCAGCTTGTATAAGTGACCAAACGCCCCAAAAGATGTGCGATACTAACGCAAACTGGTTGACCTGAACATAAAGCTTTTGGATGTCTCTATCGGAAACATCTTCGTCGCCTTGCAGAGTTGATAAATATGCTCTTAACCAATTCCATTGGAGTTCCTTACAAGGATACTTGGAATAGTCTACGTTTTCCAAACCTATAAACATAATGCATTTAAAGTATGAAATTCAAATATTTATCTTAAATTTAGAATTTTACATTTAATAAAAGACTATGTTAAACAGAAGTTGCTTAAAATTTAAAAAGGACTAAGGGCGACATAATAAACAGAAATTGTACTTCAGCATTATTTATCCTGGAACAGTCACATTGCATAATGTATTTTTACTTTCCCATACCTTATAGGTATAGGGTAAGTATTGAAATCATGAAAATTTTCGAAATCGAGATTTTAACGGATATATCCGTTTTGGGTCTCTAGGAACCCAAAAAAGTGGTTTTTAAAAAATGTCTGTCTGTGGGTGGGTACGTATGTACGTACGTACGTACGTATGTACGTATGTGACGCTCCTACAGCCGAAAGTATTGCTCCGATTTTGATGCGCTTTGGAATGCGGGGGTGTATCGAAAATTCATCGAAAAAATAAGCTTTTCAAAAAAATCCGAAACCGGAAGCGGAAGTTACGCATGTTTTTTTGGTATCACTTTTTTCGTGATTACAATTTTGAAACTTTTATCGCGGATAACGATAGAGGGTCATAAGACAAATCTGTTAGTTTTTTGCCGAACTCGCTAGCTTTAAACTGAAGGGCGCTATGATTTTTTGAAAATTTTGAGTTTAACGCCCAATTACTCGAAAACGGATGAATCGATTCAAATGATTTTTATTTTCTGAATAGTATATGAAGGGTAAAATGAGGTGATATAAAAAGTTTTTTGAAAAATTATAAGGGGCCTAAATTACGAATTTTCAAAATTTTGGAAATTTTCAAAAAATTATTTCTCAAAAACTGCTCCAAGGAATTTTTTAAATTTCATATGTCGATAGACCTCGCAAGGGGCTATCGATATGTTTTTTGAAGAACTCCGTAATTTTCCTGTGGCGCCCTCTACGAAGCTTGGAAGTTTGAAACTTCAAACTCCTTTAATTAATAAACGAAAAAAGATAGGAAGCTGGGGTTTTCACTGAATCGCTCAGTGCGTAATGGAGCATATGAATATGCAAAGAAATATTACACTCGTGGATATATGTAAGCGCACCGGCCCCCTCCCCCCTCTTTTTTAGAAAAATATTTTTTTTATTCTAACGGTTGTTATTTGTTTGCGTCAAAGAATCTTTTTCCGCGAAAATAAAAAAATCGATTTTTTATGCCCTACAAAATATAATTTCCAGGGACTTAGAAAATTTTACCTCGGTAGCAACAGCAATCGGTACTAGTTAGACCGCGCGACGTATATAGTAGAGAATGAAGTATGCCTGGTTGCATATTAAAAGGAAATTAAGGGTAAGTCTGTTCGTTACGAGGCAAGGTTTTAGGATAGCACTTGAACAACCGTTTTGAGGAAAATAACTCTACTGTTGAATAAAGATGATATGAACAGTTTCCAGTATGGGAAAGTCCAGGGAGGCAGTCGCGTCCACTTATTTTAAATTGTAACTGATGCTCGACAGGTTCTTGAATTTATCAAAGCAAAATGATCTTTGGATATTCTTACCAACAAATTCAGCAAAATGATTCCCAATGTCGTAAGCTTGATAGTTTAGAGCCGAATATTCAAAATCTATGAAGGTTACAGTATTGTCCTCAAGTGTGTGAATGACATTGCCAAGCAGCAGATCGTTATGTGCAAAAACAATCGGGCTGTTTAGTTTCGACAATTTCTCTTTGAGCAAGTTAACTTCCGCCTGGATTTTATGCTTTGGCACTATCAGTTCTTCATATCTATGAAAAAATAAATATTAATAAAGTCGAAAATGAAAGATAAAATAAACGAATTGAACGCAAAACAATGTTCCCAGCAATAGCCAACACAAAAAGATATAATGAAGTCATCTCTTTGGGCTTAGACCGCGTCGTCGAAGAATTGATTGATGCTGACATGTCGCTAACTGTTCCAAGTACCATTATCAAAGCCTTTGATCATGCTGCCTATAACGGTTAGCGAAACGTCAGCGTCAATCAATTCTACGACGGCGCGGTCTAAGCCCGAAGAGATGACATCATTAGACACAAACCGCGGAAGTCTAAAACTTTACACAAAAAAATTTAATATCGAAAACATTTTTATTCTCAATGTCTAAATATTATCCCTTCTTGTTGGAAAAGCCTTCAAATATTTTTGACTACGCCTCTATATTCATACAGTGGCGGCTCGCCAAGTGAAGTAGGTGAAGTGCCTCTTCACCTAAAATTTTCATTTAATTGCGAATATTTATTTAAATTACATAACAAATTATTTATCGGCATTACACCTATTAGGAGTCGTTTATTTATGGCATACATATTCGTAGATACAATAAGCTTAGTGAAAACAAATACATTACATTTTTTCCGGTACCCTTGTATTTAAAATTTAAATTTTAAATGCAGTCCGTCGAGCGTGAACGCGGTGATCATAAAAAATCTTATCTACAGCACTCGTGCAATTGTACTGAAGAGTCAGCCTCAAACGTATTTTATCTTTAAACTTATACCTCCGTTGCCATGGTAACGCCTACATTACGTATCTAGAATTACTTCATGGTGAATCGCGCAAGGGAAGAGTTCAGTCGCAATCAGCCGCGGAACTGCATGTTCGGGTTTGACCGTCGGTTTTTAAACAATTCCAACAATTTTGAATTCAAATTTTTAGCTGTAGTATTTAATGATATTTTCTCGCTCACTGACATATTATTTGATGTTCTCCAAAAGAAATCATTGAATATTAATTTTTGTGTTACAAAAATAAATAAAACTATTGAACTATTAAAGAGGCCAAGGAATGACGATTTCTTTGATACACTCTTCGAAAAGACTAAGGCAATAGAAATAACATAAATCGATATTTCTAAGCGCCCTAAGCGGCAATACGCTAGCCTTACAAATAATGACATTAGAAGAAAATATAGAACTTTGTTTTATGAAGTACAGGATCACATTGTAATGGAAATGGGAGTAAGGTTTCAAGACTGCGATAAGTTGCAATTCATATCTTTGGCTGATACTACGAAATTGGAAATTCGAGCAATATGATTCATGTTTTCCGTCTAAAGCATTTGAAAATTTAGGTCAATTTTATGGCTAAATACGAGGGTTGGAACTTTAATAGTGGCGATACTGCTGTAGAGACGCCATGCAACGGAATCAAATAATGTCGATTATACCACACGTTAGTTAGATACCTACCTTACCTCAGAGCAAATAGACTCTCCCTTCCCACATCACGCGCATGCGCACTGACGAGAAGAACAGAGCCTCGTGTTAGCTGGCGGCCTAATGTAGACTGTAGTGTTGTCACGATGTTTTCGAAACAGCAACGACGGAGTTGGATAAAGATTGAATGTGCCAGAGGTCGTACAGAACTACAGTGTCATGAAGGTCTTCAAGAGGCTTGCGGGGAATCTGCATTGCCTTACAGAACAGTGGCAAGGTGAGTAAAAGCCTCAACGAGGGACACCAAAATGTGGCAGACGTGCGTCGGCCAGATCGTCCTAGTGTCAGTGAAGAAGAAGTGTATGCTCTTGCCGCGTTACTGGACAGTGATCGACGCCATACGATTCGTGAGCTGGCCCAAGAGACAGGATTAGCCCATACGACTGTGCTTCACCTTCTGAAGGAACGCCTGGGCATGAGAAAAATTACATCACGATGGGTTGCGCATGATTTGACGGAAATGCAGAAATGGCTACGATACGACGCTGCTCGTAACCACCTCGAGCGTGAAGGAGAGGCTTTCTTACGCCGTATCATTACGCTGCATGAGACATGGGCCAAGTCGTACGAGCCACAACTGAAACGTCAATCAAATGAATGGCGTCATTAGGAGTCACCACGAAAATCGAAAGTTCGTCAGAACCCCAGCAATGTGAAAGTTATGGGGATTCTCGTGTACCACTGAGATGGTGTTATCCTAACGCATACCGTCAGTAATACAGTCAATGCGCAGTACTACTGTTCATTTTTGGAACACAACCTGCGACCAGCTTTGAGAAAGAAGCGGCGACACTTTCTGCAGAACCCACCATCATTTTGCAGGACAATGTTCGACCGCATGCAGCGCAAGCTGTGGCTGATTTGTTCGATCCGTGGGGCTGGGAAGTGCTGTACCATCCACCATACTCCCCGGACTTAAGCCCTTGTGACTTTGACTTGATTCCTAAGATGAAGGAACCACTTCATGGCATTCACCTCAGAACTGTTCCAGAGATTCTTCAAGCAGTAGACCGCTCCATTCGAATTATCAACACAACAGGCGCTGCTAATGGTATCCTACGACTTCCACATCGCTGGCAACGGGTTGTACACAATGTTGGAGACTATTTTGAAGGACAGTAAAACTTGGTAACACGCATCTCAAATATTTCAATTCAAAAAGAACTCTTATTAGAATTAATAAAAATCAACCATTTTTCGAAGACATTATAAATAATTTTGCTGCATTAAAGGACAGAAGGATAGACATGGTCTACAAATACTAGGTAAGTGACATTAAATTATATTTTTCTATTCGGTATTATTAGGGTTATTATAATAGCAGTTCACCTATTTTTTAACCCACGAACCGCCACTGAATTATTCAAAGAATTGCCTCTTATACTTTGCTTTTTTTTCTTTAAATAACTGAGACATTATTGGTTATTCTAAAGAGACTCACCCCGTGTGTAATTGACAGCTTATTGATTAAATTAAAAATAAATCTCACCTTCTATGCTTACAAATGTCAGTAAACCGCTCAGGTACTAAATCGAGAAAACTTTGCAATTTACTCCATAATATAGGTTGATGAGGTTGGTCCGTCACTTTAACCTGATGCACTCGTGCCATGTGCCTGGCTACAAGCTGGTATATTTCTGGTTGGGCTACAGTTTTGTCTGTTAAAGTGCATCCTGGAACAAACTCATAAGCCAAGCCGTTCTCGAACGTTGCGTATAATCTGGGAGCCAATCCGTTACTGTTCAGGAGTAGTATGTTCCTGCAAAGAAACTTAGCAGTGCTTATGCGTGACAGGAGAGCCATATGTTAGAAGATTCAAAAGCAAGTGATGTTAGGTATTGACCATATAGCACAGTATAATGTTAAGGCAGTAATACCACTCAGGTGATTTTATATAGTGGGCATTGGTAGGCGCATAATGGATTAGAATTTAACATGAGTGGCTACTATGCGGTAGATCAGCTTTTTTATCTACGTTTGCTTCACTGCTGCCTTCCTGAATTTTCTATCAAGACTCCGTTGTTTTAAGCCTGATGTCACTTCCTGTCACTGGCATCCCAACAAACTTTTTTAGGAATTGGTAGGGATATTAGGGGAAGTACAGGAGCGAGTGATACTACTGTGTTGACATCATACTCTGCATATAGCGTGTGGCATTTAATACCAAAAAAACTGTTACATAATTTAGTCACTTATAGATACCTAAATCCGGATTTGCCGATCCAGGATTAAATAATTCAGGATCTACTAATCCGGGCTTGGACTACACCTATTAAAATAAGACGTATAAATAATGTTACACTATTATTTCTTAAACTTACTGCCCTTATTACACTCTTTTATTAATGTGTATTCGTTTTTTTTTAATAGGGCTAACTCTTTTGTAATGAAAGCAGCAGTTTTTATTTAAATTTCATTTTACCGGTTTCGGTCCTTGTTATTTTGCCAATTTCCGAATTAAGTTTTGCCCACCTTGTTTCAGCCTTCCTGTCGATCAGAAGGTCAGTTTTGTTCCCATAAACCCGTACGAGAACTGTCTCTTGGTCGGCGGCTCCCAGCAGACTGCAACCCACCAGCTTATTCGAGATACCATCTGTGAACACCTTACCCCATTGAGGCACTTTATTGTAACAGTTAAAAAACATAACCACTGTAATTTAAATACTATAATCTTAGGCCTGTATGACACGACACTGAATTTTGTTCTAAGTGTTTTTACAAAATTCTGTGTCGTGTCATACAGAAAAATTTTATTAAAAATATTGTTGATTCATGTTCTAAAACCTACAGAATTTTGTACAAATGCGGCGCCGAAACGATGCGCAAACGAGTAATTTTTAGTGTTTAGTGTTTATCCCGCTTGTCGAAACTCCACGCCTTGCTTTGTCCTGCGTTCATGTAAAATAAATAAATAGAAACGCTACGAACTTATGTATTAACCTAATATTATAAAATCTTGCTGGAATTCTACTTTATCGACAGTCACATGATTATTTTGACAGTTTTCTCACAGATGTCGCCGTAATTTGCACGTATTTGCGCATGCCCACAGACAGAATTATGTACAAAGATCTGTTCCGCGTAAGACCTGCATGACACGGCACAGAATTTTGTACAAAATTCTGTCTGTGAGTATGCGCAAAACAGGTGCAAATTACGCTGATACCTGTGAGAAAACTTTCAAAACAATCATGTTACTGTAATTAAGATAGAAATCTATCAAGATTTAATAATAATTGTTTAATTTTGTTTACATAACCTCGAATGTGGTTTATCTTTTCGTGGTTTGTATTATTTTTGCGTTTTCAGGAAGACTTTTTGTTTATAAGTTATATTAAGTTTGTGCAGAATGGCTAGCGTTAAGAGATTTTAGGTGGTACACGTGGTAAAACATTTACGTCTTTGCCCTCTGTGATCATTGATGAACACTAGAAAGTGCTCGTTTGCACATCGATTTGATGTTGTTTCTGAATAAAATTCTGTAGACTTTAGAGCACGAGCTACAGAATTTTGTACAATACTTTGAACAAAATTTTGTACAAAATTCTGTGCCGTGTCATACAGGCCTAATACATGTTTTGCAGAATGTTGTGCAAATTTTGTGAATACATTTTGTACAAAATTCTGTGCTGCGTCATACAAACCTTGGGAAACAAAATGCATGGGCGTTGAGAATCGAGCTATATGGACTCGATAACTCCCAGCATCAAGCTATTGAAAAGATTTGGAGTTGTGTTTGCCGCAAAAAAATAAGTGGCAAAATGTATATTAGATATGCGAAAATGGCATAAAACTGGTAATTGCGAGATATTTTGAAAATATCTAATAAATCCGGGAAGCAACCGTTACAGCATTTGATAATTAAATGTTAGGTCGCTTTAGTTCCTGAGGTATCTGCGGCAGTGCAAGTGGAGTTCTAAATTGCTTTCCCCCACGCACTCATCATCGCATTCGATCACACTCCGGAGGAGACGCGTAGAGAAAGGGAACCCTATATATACAGGATCCTAGCATAAATTTGCTAACTATGAGTCAGAGGCTTCAACGAGGAAGTCAACCGAGAATAGAATTACCAGTCCGCCAGGAAAGAAAGCAAACCGAAGTTGAGCCGTCGAAATATTCTTAGTCCGTGAGAATATTCCAGTCCGTTGGAGAATTCCATAAAATCCGGGTACCTGTACGGTGTCGCATTTATTCATTTGGTGGAACACTTCGCCGTTGGGGTTACTCTGATTGATATCCAGCAGTTTATGCCAGTTAGTGTCAGTCAGGTTAACATACCAGAGAAATAAGAGATTAGAGGTTTTATAAGTCGATCAGGCCAGGCTAATTTGACCTTTGATTTTCATATTTTCCCGTAATTGGGAATTTCCGAACTAATTTAATAATACGTCATAGTCGGTCAGGCCAGATTGTACGTATTTTTGAAATTAGGTATTCACAATTTCAAGTACTCACCATACAGTCATATTTTATTTTTATAATATTCTACGAAACATTTGAAATTCATTCTGATTAACATTGCTATTCAACAACTTCAAGGTTTGTTTGTTTATTTTTCTATAACCTGGTGTGTTCAAGTACATTCATAACTGAAATAACTGTAATCTGTGCAATTTGTAGTTATTTACTGCTTTTCATACACGTGCGATAATCTACGAAATAACATTTTTGTGGTGTAATTTGTGTTATTAATTCATTTACTGGCGAGATTACGAAGCCAAGATCTTTTCCCAGCACATCTGGATCTGGAACACGTTCATTGAACCACGCTGCCCAGGCGGATTAAATTAACCAATACGCGTGCCAGGGGATAAGTTAATCTAATAACTATGTGAACACTGAAAAGATTCAGATTACTAGTTTCGAGTCTGTTAAACGCATTTAAACTAACTGCCAGGTGGCAACCATTTTTGTTTGTTAATGTAAATGCAGAGTACACCTGTGCGCGGCCTACAGCTGCAACGCAATCTTCGCCGTCCATTCAACCGAACTCCCGATTCTATCCAGGGGCGTACCGTACCGGCCAGAATTTTGCAGACATTATTATTTTATTTATAACCTCATAATCAAATATATTTTTGCCTTTATTGTAACATTTATATATTATAAATCCTGTTATAACCATTACAGTCTCTCCGCATGTTATTACGAACTTCTGGCTCTGAGCTAAAACCAGGCAAACGTCCCCACGTGGACGGACCGTTGCAGCTATTACGAAAGTCATGGTTATCATGATGTTAATTAATTTGCACGAGAAAGAAAACAGAAGTTGTAGGTGCTGTTACTTTTCCAGAAAGAGTTTTTTAAAGATGCACAGAGAAAGAAAAACATATCTAAGTTTAGATTCTGGTTTAGGATCTCTTGTTAGGGTACTACGTGAATAAGTTTTTCAAACACCTATATATTTTTATTCAATACAACTGCCTTCTGTGCTGCATCGATTACAGTAAGGTATTTTACCAAAACTATGGGAAACTTTGCTTGAAATGGGCGTATCAGAGCACCTAATAATAAAGCTATACTGGTAAAGATAGAAGACAGAACAACCAGCAAGTTCCCACTGGCAAAAAGAGATACGACCGGGATCTATATTGTCCCTCTTACTGTTTAAAATCTACGGAGAAGCTATGACTCGATAACTGAAATGGGGGCATCAGTGAGGAAGGCACGAGACTATTGAACTTGCGTTGTGCAGATGATACAACCTTAATAGCAAAAAACGAAATAGAGCAATATTTCTATAAAGAACAGAAAGAGAAACTTAAAAATTCGGATTTAAGTTAAACAAAGACCAAATACAAATCATGGAAAAAGATGATACGAAGAACCAACTGACATACGTAATAAAAACTGGTATATAAATCACAACTGCTCGATTACGAGGAAAAACGACTAGGCCTCGGTGGTCTAGTGGTTAGCGCATTTGCCTTTAGATCCGAGGGATCGAACCTGGCGAAGGTCGATGAGATTTTTCTAGCGGGGAAAAGTCTGAAAGTGCGCCTTCTGTCGGATAAGATGTAAAGCCGTAGATCCCGCGCCACTGCGATGTGTGACATATTAAAAATCACGATTGGAATTGGAATTACCCCAGATAGGCAAAACTCTTAGTTAGGGTGTACAATAAGCCAATGATGGCTGCAGTGCTTATAGATGCTTGGAAAACCGCGTCCTAGATCTCGCTCTTTCAAATCAATCAATCAAGACTAAGCTAGTAATGGCTGCAGTTCATAGAAATGTTTGGAAAACCGCGTCCTAGATCTTGCGCTGCCAAAAATCAATTAAATAATCAATGAGAGGTATATTTTTAATTTAATCATAATCGGTAACTCCATTTTTATGTAATTGGACATGACTTGAAATTTGCTTCTAGAAGATCTTATGAGAGGGGTTTAATCAATAAACGACACGTAGGGGCTGTTCGGATCCCTATCATCTCATGATATGCAAACAATATACCTGTTTAAAAGATTCCCTTATATTAAAAAAATTTGGAACAACACAACTCTAAGTTTAAAAATTCTATAAAGATGAAATTTTTTAATGCTCAAATGGGTAACCGTTTTTTTGTAAACGGAGATTACGCTGGGATTTTAAAATACCGTAGCGGCCTTAACTTTTAAGGTAGACATAGCTCGACGGAAACCATTCGGTTTGATTTAAAATGCTCTACCATATTGCACTTTCAAAATTACACATTATGTTTTACGCTAAAAATATACAATAAACATATTATTTTTAATAGTTTTCTATATTTATACAAACTCATTTCCTTGGGTTCTTATAGGCCCAAAAAATTACATCCTTGCAATATTAAAGTCAGATTTGGTTCTAAATCATTTGCTCGCCAAAGTTTGCTCGCAACCGATTGTTCGCAGGGAAATATTTTTGCCAGGACATTTTCTCGCCATCCGTTTGTTCGACAGCCAACTTGCTCGCAGTACTAAGTACTTATACCTGCACCAACGCAGAAAAACCAGTTTATATCAAATAATCGTTGCTTGTTCTTTATAAACGTTGAGCCAATGCTTTGACTATTAAATATGGTCTTGTACATAATCTAGCTATTAAGTGTGATAATGATAACAAATAAAATTCTTTTCCTTTACAACGAAGTAGTTCGAGAGGATAACTGTCTACTAAAATTTTTGGAAACTAAAACTGCTGTTTCTATATCAATAATGCAATTTTAAAGATATTTTAAGACGTTATTAATTAAAAATAATTTTACAAATATATAGAACATAAAAATTAGCTACATTTCTATTTAGTTTTATTAGGAACAAAAAAAATAAATCCTACCCTATACGAATTAAAACACAACAAGCAACCCTGTGTTGTATAATCAACATTCCTTAGCCTTAGAGGAATGTAAAATTTTGAAAATTACCCATAGATTATACATTAAATTCCTACAGATACTATTTTATTTTAACAGTGGCGAGCAACGGTAGCGAGCAAACGTTGGCGAGCATAGAGACCCGCGAGCAAAACTACAGGCGAGCAAATTACAGGCGAGCAATCAGCGTGGCGAGCAATCGGTGGCGAGCATAGAGACTCGCGAGTAAACTACAGGCGAGCAAATTACAGGCGAGCAAACGGTGGCGAGCAAACAGTGAGAGCAAGTGGGCGAACACCGGAGTCAACATATTAGGCAAAGAATTACTTCCTAAGTCGTCGAATACCTCTAAAAAATATGTTTAAACAAAATTGATCTGTTGGAAATGCCCATCTACTTTGTTTCACTCTGAAATATAAAGTCACTTTACATAATTACATAAACATAGCCTATTATCCTTAATATTAAAACTGTAGTTTGAATATTTATGAGCGTTTATGTTGAAATTTAAATAAGCCCAAATAAGCAGAACTTAAAACAAAAAATTTTAATTATTTACTTTTTAGAAAAAATTGATAACTATTGAAGAAGTAACGCTTAAAATATTGCAGTACTATTAGCGTAAACTATTTTATGATAATATTTTTGGTCACTACATTTCTGTTAATAAAGCTACGGCGTGTTTAGAATATCCGGGGGACATTTGTAAACGAAACGAGGTCCTTAATTCTAGGCCATGGTTGAATAATAGTGTTTCTTATCGCTGTGAAGTATCTTTTTCTGACAGCACGTTTCTATATTACAAGGAATAATTTATCTAACGGGCAATTAACCGTTAAATTACTGACAACATTGACAAAATTTAATGAAATTTCAAAATTTAGCAGGTACTTGTCTATCTGATTAACATTGCTATTCAACAACTTCAAGGTTTGTTTGTTTATTTTATTTTTCTATAAGCTGGTGTGTTCAAGTACATTCAGAACTTAAATAACTGTAATCTGTGCAATTTGTAGTTATTTACTTTTCATACACGTGCGATAATCTACGAAATAACATTTTTGTGGTGTAATTTGTGTTATTAAGTGAAATTAAAGTAATTTTACTTAAAAAAAAATAAAAGCAATTTGTTCTCTTAAAAATCTGCTGCCGCCGCCAATGAACCACGTGTCGTAATTTTATGGACTATAAATAATTTAAGAAAGGTTTCTTTATCTCTTTGCTGATAATAAAGTTTCAAACCAGTGTAGTTAGAAAAAAAAGAAAAGAAAAACTAAAGTAATTTAAATAACCCCAAGATAATACGTGACCATTAAAATGACGAAACGCAAGATCAATATTTAATTACTTTGTCTGATAGATTAACTTTCCAGTTTTCGCTTCACTACTACACTACCTATAGTTCAAATTTAATTTTCGTTTAATATAACAGAAACAGCACCTTGTTAAAAGAAATATTTTAAAAACCAGCGTTGCCACGTAAGATTCTGTGTATGATTTTTTCTCCGCCATTATACTAATATTAATTTCAAGACAATCTTTATTTTTATATGATAGACTTTATTTCTCAATTGAGCCCCTAATTAACTGGTATAAAAGAATGAGAATTAAAATTAACAATGAAATTTAAAAATAGAGCGTTCCATTTAAGATTAAAAGGTTTATAATGTAGTAATTGAAGCGGAAGTTGAAAGGTAGGTGTAAATTGTTTGGAAAAACTTTAGAACACGATTCTAATTATATTTAGTGATCGACGACAAACCCGAAGTTATCAAAAAATGCGACCGTTTAAACAGTGAAAGAATTTCACCAATTCCATATTAATTTACGAACAATGCATTATCGCAGTTTTAGAAAATTATCACTAAAAGGTAATGCGAGTTAAATAGCAATCGTCAATAGTTTCACGAATTGTTTGTTTTTATATTCAATTAAATCATGGTTATAATTGCATACCATTATTTTAAAAGAATTAAATTAAATTCTTGTAATTAAAAATATATGTGGTTAACGTTTATCTGTTTCAGGAATTGTTTACTTGTTTATTAAATTACCAGTGTTTCTGGGTACTAACATATTGATTCAGGTGCAAGAGAAAACAATTAGCAATGTTTTAAAATATTATATAATCATTTTTTAAATGCTTTGCAAGATTACTAATCGTATAATCTTGAACTAAACTTTGAAGATTCTATTTTTAGTTCAATCAATCAAAATCATTCAAAAGATTCAAAATAAAGCATGTTTTCATATACAATCAAATTGGAAAATGCATTGTTATGCATGTACGAAATTTTCAGAGCGAGTTTGAAGTCTACCGAATCAACTTTTTTTTTATAACTTTTCACTGTCAAGGAAAAAATATATTTTTTATAATAAAACAGTGAAAAAATGCCATTTTCTACAAACAATTTCGATTCCTGTAGAATATTTTACACCACTTATAATTTACAACATTTTTAAAATCAATTCAATGAAAAAAATATCTCAATCGTCCCGACATCCACAGAAATCCATTATCAATCAACAGTATTTACAAGGCGAGTATAACGCAATAATTTTAAAACATAATTCTAAGTTCAGTACCTTAAATTTAATGTTTTGCTGGTCCCACGTGGGTCGGATTGCCTCCAGAATTTTTAGGGCCCCCGGCGTCAAATCGTGTTCGTCTACGGTTATGGGGAGGCGAGGAATGTTCAGGTATTGTTCCATGTCTTGATTGTTGAGAGCTAACAGCAGAGTTCTTCCTCGCAGTAGCTGCTGCGATTGAAATAATTGGAACGTGTGAGTACGAGCGCTTGATAAAGTACGTCTGGCGTGTTATGATAAAGAACCTGTTCGTGCTTATCTATAGGGTGTTCTGTAAGTCGCTACTTCAACATTACATAATGAAATATGTATCAGATGTATGTGCCCCCGCCACCAGGGTGTTTGTGTTTGCAAATAAAACTAATTCGTTTGTACTGATAAGGGATAATAGTTTTTAAGTAAGATAGCATTTGTGTTAAGCTTTAGCAGCAGAAGTAAACTTTCTTTATACAGAATGTAAATGAAATGGAGGTAAAGAAGCACGCCGCGATATTGGAGGACCGATGCGTAAGTAAATTAAAATGTTTGAAACCCTTGTGTTGTTAAGAAAAAGACCAATTAACTTAACAGTTATTATTTCAGTATTTTTCTGTTATCATAAGATTAATTCTACAATACTTGATGTAACATCAAATTAGACAATAACTAAGATTCACCAAGGTTCATCAGAAGCGTTCCTCGGCTTGGTAAATAATAAATTTATAAAAATCAAACAACATCCTGTTAATTCTACTAGTTAGTATGTGAACATTTGTTCCGGGTGTTCATGGAGGTGGCCATGACTTGTAAATTAAAGGTTAGGCAACCCATAAACTTTCTGTTTAGGGGGTTGCCTATTTATTAAACTTTAAATTATTTCAAAAGTAACGTGCAATTATTAACCTTTTTTGTTTAAGCATGAAAACCATTTAGTACCGTAATTTAATCACCTGGTACAATCAAGAACAATTTTCGTTCTGAAGAAACGTTTAGATGTTACAAATAGTATGACAGATGACATGGCAGTTAAGAAGAAAAACTGGTATAATAGGTATATCTCGAAATAAGTTTAGTAAACCATACCCTACTACAAACGGTTTTATTTTTGAACACTTGCTACTCATGTACTGTATCTTGGCAAGGAATACTGAATTGTGCTAATTAGCTTTACATTAATTACTTATTTTTTAACTTTTTTATAGTTTTTTAACACTTTAAAATCCATAAATCGTAAATTCGTTACGGAAAATATAAACACTGTAGGACAAAAAAATCTGGTACTAGCCGGTCAGGTACAGCAAAGTTTCGCATCTTCTGCTTTTATCTACTATTTTCTTGAAAGCGCGAAAAAAATAATACAATCTTTTTTCTGTAGACCGCTGGTAATTGGCAATTTAAAATTGTTTGTTATATAAATATTTAAGTTTGTATAGAATGCTTAAGACATTATTTTGAGGCATTCGCTTGAATTTTTAGTACAACAGCGACCGATCGTGCTTTGGAGTGCATGTCAAAGCCGTCGGTCCCGGCTAGCACTACAATGGTAGTAGATCAAATCAGAGGCTCTAGCACGACCTGAGAATTCTGGCACCATGCGGCAAGATGGCAATACGAAAATATCAAAAAAAATTACCTCTACATAATAACAAGTACCCCAAAATAATCCATTTTTTAAAAGTACTTACAATTTGATGTTTAAGATTTATGTAAGTTTTCAAAAATTATCTACACTGATTTTTTTAACATATACCTCTTGATGTCGAAAAATAGTTAGTTATACCCAAAATTATACTTTTATCACAAAATCTTTCAAATGCCTCTAAAATTTATAATGGAGGCATTCATAGATTTGTAAAATCTATCTATGTCTAGATAATTTTTAAAGTAAGAAGACATTTATACATTTTAATAATAATAATATGCAATTTCAACAGGTATTTATTTTTATTTTTGCTTTATGCGTATTTCGACATGCAAAATGTCATTTTCAAAAGTATTTAGTGTAGTAAACATTTGTAGCTAGGGTAACAGCACACTGAATGTTGATTTCGGACTTGGCTCAAGTCTTCTATTCCAAAACATCCAATAGCGAGGAATGTATGAGCTCAATTGCTCATTCGTTAATGATGTGTTTGTTAATACGTGCTTGTCAATTTGAAAGGCATCGAGTATATCCAATTTACGTTTATCATCACAGAAGTGTAAAAATGTTATTATATTATTTGATGTCAATACATGATTGTGTTCTAATAAGTGTTTAGCGTACTTTTCTGAGTGTTTGTATTTGTATGAGCATATGCGTTCTTTGTAGCTGGTGTCAAAATTTCTATTTGTTTGACCTATGTATACATAATTACAATATGAACAATTTAATTTGTAAATACCTGTTGTAATTGCCTATTATTATTATTAAAATATAAGTATGAATTTCAACGAAGTAAGACAAGTAACAATTAACAAGAAGACATTTGCGTCATTATTTTTAAAATAGAATTAAATACGTATAATAAAAAGAGCATAAGAAGTGTATTTCTCCCTAAACATTTAAAGTTATGAATAATGTATAATGCCTAAAACAATCAACAGCCTTTCACGCCCCATTACCGGGCACTGGCCTCTTCTCTGTCACGTGCTTCTCCTGAACTCTAAAGTAAAAATACGGGAGACCCACAGTTTAACGTCGAATTTGAACGACAGAAATGCCAGAGAAAGTTTTTAGCATTAAGATCTCACTGGTGCCAACAGGATTGGGAAATGGTGTGTGGAGGGTTCCAGCGCAAGATTTTTATACGTTATCTTTTAGTAACGCCGGTCGAACTCAAGCCATAATCGCAGTTTTGCTCAGAAAAAAAGCGCTCATTCAACTGAGATTCCACCACTCAAAAAAGGTTAAACCTATCTTTATATATTTACTAAAATGTATACATATACTAACCATTATATGTACTTTGAATTTCTTAGCAATTTGTATGCTATCAGAGAGAAAATATACATATATATTGTATATAAAATTGTTGATATTTGAATGGGAAATTGTAAGGCAGATTTTTTTAAATTTTAAATACATGCAATAAAAGATCTTTAAAATTGCGAACACATTACGGCGATCAATATGTTTCTAAAAGTTGGATGTTTGCGTAGTCGAAATCTTTTAAAGTTGGGAGAACTCGTGTACAAAAGGAGTCTCACGTACGACGAGACTTCGGTTAATTGTGAAAATGAAAAAAAAGTTAATGCCTCTATTTAGCAAGACAAATGGTAACAGTGATTTCTCAAAATTTACTAATTAGTGTCGCAAGTAATTAAAACCCCATAAATAAACAATCGTAAGGTGAGTGCCAAGTGGATTCCGCACTTGTTGACTGAAGAATGCAAGTTGCAAAACGCTTCTTCTTTAGTGCAGCCATATGAAAAAGAATGAGATGCATTTTTGGACTCAAATGTGACAACTGATCGAACCTGGGTACATTATTTTTCTCCTCAGTCAACATTTTTAGCCGGAGAAAGATTTCAATCAAATAACGACGTTATTGAAACTGTACAATACCGAATGCGTATGCAATCCAAAGACATTTTCCAGGAAGGTATTACAAAGCTTCCAAACCGTTGGCGCAAATGCATCGCCAGGTAAGGGGACTACAACGTTGTAACATGAACACTCCTCGTACAGCAATGTTATTGCTTGTGGACGCAAACAATCCTAAGAAAAAATTGGTAACATAAACCGAAGTCATGATTACTAGAAGCGATCTTTTTCCTGTGTAGTTGTATACGTCTGGTCCGTTCTTCAGGAAAGAGATAACAATACCCGAATGATATCATTATCTGTGAATCCAATAAGCGGCATGCACTGTATTTCGACACCTGTAAATACCGGAGGGTAGGGAGCCAGAAATCATGTTAAACCTAAATGTATTACAAAGAAGAAGGGACTTTTAAAAATATTTTTTAAACTTTTAAAAATCTGCTATTTAGTATTTTACTAACAAACGATATTCGAATTCGAGAACAATTGTTGTGGCGGATTAGAAAATATTTTAATAACTTTACAGCGTAGGATACAATTTTCGGAGGTTTGTAGGATGCGCGTGTTTATTGGCATTAAAATTTTTTGTAAACTGAGGAATATTTGAAGGCGGGATACAATGTTCATGTACTTTTTATAATGTGAAGATTTAATTGCCAAAGAAATAAAATGTTTTTCTTGCGCTTGTTTTTTGTTTGTATCTTCAAGCTCGAGTGGTACCGAATCGTTCGCTTTCTCTCTCTCTCTCTCTCTCGCAAGTTAGCCTGCTGGCTGATTGGCAGCAGCTAACTCAGTTCTAGTCTAACACATTACAGTGGTTGACATAAAAAGAGACGTGACCTTAGTTTAGAACAGAATGAAAACTTCTAGAAATAACCCAGCGGAATTCAACAGCATAATAAATATTTCGTAACCAGTTTCGTGTAAAATTAAAAAAGTGTTGAAATAAAAGACGTTGCAAAGCAAATGACAATTTAAACACTAAAAGAAATCGTACTGGGAAAGACGATCGAGTGGAATTAGTATTGTAATTCTGATTCGCTAATGTCCGAGAACATGATGCACTGCACGTGTAGATGGCACGTGATGCGGCAGAAAGTGGAAGAACCTGCGAAGAAACGAAAAAGAAAAAGAACATTTTGTTGCAACAGAAGGATGGTTTCACTTTTTATTAGTGTCAGTCGGTTATTGTTATCAAAAACTTCGAATTCCGATGTAATAACATTAAGCGGCGTGCACTGTATATCAGTATAATTTACATATTACGTATAACGCATCCGTTAGCCATATCTGTATACAATGTATACAAACATGAATGTATATTAATATTACGGTGATATCGCGTAAGCACTATAAAAATCGTAAGAACAAAATTAATACAGTTGTTGATCGCTGACATAAAAGCCGTGCAATATTTGAGGGGTGTAGAATTCAAACCAGGAATCTGCATTTTCTAACATTTTTTATTTGTTTTTAATGTTGGGATTCACTTTGCCTTGACGTTCAAAAACAGCTTCGAAATGCATTACAATCAATGCTAACAATCAGGGTTAGTGTCATCCTGGAAAAAACCTTCTTAGAGATAGTTGACTTTGAAACTGTGCCACTTTATCATTACGTTAAAATTATTTTGGGGCTCTAATGTTTACCTGCATAGTCCTTCAATCGTGACCTTTACCTGCCGTTTTGCTCGTGTCATTTTATTACTGCGCATAAACGAGATTAAACGTAAGATTAGATTTTGCAGGTCATTGTTAGAGAAATATTGATTAAAGTTAGTATGTGCTTAAGGTGGCAAGACGTGTTGAGTCTTTTCTTGTGGTATAATATATCGTAAATAAAACACAACCGAATACAAGAATACTAAAAGGAGACAACCTGATCGTTCTATTGAGCCTACCAATTTTGAATCTTTGGTTGCTATGAAGCTGTTGCCCACTCATTTTTTTTTCAGTTTAGAAAGGGGGGAGCAACAACTGCGATCATCCCTACAGGATTTTTATCCTGAAAATACCTTTAAAATTTACTTTTTAACTAATGACAAATGACGTTTGTTAATGTTAGTAGTGTTTGTAAGCAACACATTAATAAGTTTCTGGCGTTTGAATTTCATTCTGACTTTTAAAACTTCGATTTTGAAATGGCGTTTGTTGTTGAACATCCGTCCAAGTTTGATCAGCGTGCGGTTCTAGAATTTTTATGCGCTGACGGTGTGCAGTCATTGCAGATTCATACGCGAATGCAAAAAATGTATGGGCTTGCATGTATTGCGTACTCAACTGTGAAGGAATGGTGCCGAAAATTTAAGAATGGAAAAGAGGGGGCTATGGATCAGCCGCGACCAGGTGCACCGTGTACTGCATTAAAAGAAAACAATATGGCATGTGTGGAAGGCCTTATTAAAGAAAATTGTCGAATTTCAAATAGAGAAATTTCAGAAATTGTTCGTGTGAGTGTAGGATCTATCCATAGTATTATTCGTAATCTGGGCCAAAGTTTGTTCGCAATGGATTCCTTGTCTCTTGTCTAATGAACAAAAATGCTTGCAAACACCTCACAGACTATAGGCAAAATGGTGATGACTTTCTTCTGTCAATAGTCGCTGGTGACAAAACTTGGTGCCATTACTCTAGTAAGTTATCGTCGATGCAGTAGAAACATTCAAGTTCATCACCACCGAAGAAGTTTAAAGCACAACCTTCTGCAGGCAAGGTGATGTTAACATTTTTTTCGATCATGAAGGATCCTCGAGTAAATGTCAATGCAAATCCGTACCATGAAACTTTGAACAAGCTTCATCAAGCCATAAGGCGGAAAAGTCCAGGAAAACTTACGCGTGGGGTCATTTTGCTGAACGACAATGTTGCTAATGTGGTAAAAGAAAATCTTCAACAAAAGAAATGGAGGGTTTTAAAGCATCTACCCTATAGCCTGGATCTATCGCCTTGCGATTTCCATATTTGTGGACCGCCGAAAAAGGCGCTAAAAGGTCGGCATTTTGAGTCTGACGCAGAAGTACAAACAACTGTGGAAGACTTCTCCAATCAGCAGTCACAAGAATTCTATGAGCAGGGTATAAGTCGGCTAGTAAAACAATGGGATAGGTGCCTTAATTGTGATGGTAATGATTTCTAATTAAATCGTTGGATACATTTTTTGTAAAGCAAAGATGAGTTTCTTGAATGCAGGCTTTCGCAGCTGTTGTCCAATAAACTAATGTTTTCCAGGTGTTGGCGTGGTCGATCAATTTCGCTTGACGTTTCGCTGCTCATACAATCAACATGAAAGAATTAAGTTCACCATGGAGACTAAGGAAAACGGAAAACTACCATTTTTGGATGTCCTAGTAAAACGAGGGGATAACAACAAACTAGCCCATGCAGTATACCGCAAGAAAACACAGACCGTTACCTCCACGCTAAGTCACACTATCATCCTCAACAGAAGCGATCCTTAATTAAAACCTTGATGCACAGAGCAAACAAGATCCCTGACGAAATAAGTAAACCAGAAAAACGGAAGCATGTCGAGCTAGCTCTTATGAAAAATGGTTACACTAGAAAGGAAATACGAAATGCCTGCCACACGAAACCCAAAGAGGAAAAGGAAACAAATTGTTACCTATGCCCGTTTGACTTTTATCGCTGGAGTAACCGACAGACTAAAGAAAACGTTAGGAAAGAAAAACATCGGTGTGAGGCACAACACCGTAAAGAAGATCCAACAAGTATTACCTCCAAACAAAGACCGTCTACCCAAACTGTCAACAAGAGGACTATACCAACTGGAATGTTCATGTGGGAAAGCATACATCGGGCAAACAGGACGAAGCAACCAATGCAGAATAAAAGAGTACCAGAGAGACGCCGGGCACTGAAACATAGAGAGATCAGCAATTGCCGAACATTTGCATTAAGACGGCGAACAGAAAATCAATTTTGAAGAAGTGAAGATACTCTCGCGAACGGAAAATTACTTCCCCAGAGTAATTAGAGAATCTCTCGAAATATTGAAAAACGACAATAACTTCAATAGAGAAGACAGCTACTGCTTAAGCAACACATGGAAACTAATCCTTCATGAAAGAAAAGCCATCCATAACAAACGTCCTGGCACCCCTAATGCACAGGACTCGCAACGGAGCATAACACACCAAGAAAACCAACTACACGTCATGGATTCACTCAACCGAGCAAACGTCACGCTTCGGCAACCGCAACCCAGGTATATAACGAAGAGCACAAGACAACAAGACCAGTCTTTAGAATAACTTCTGAAGAAGCTGACAGTATGAGCATCAAAACGTCAAGCGAAATTGCTCGACCACGGTAACACCCGGAAAACATTAGTTTAAGATGAGTTTCAATTGAACACACCTTGTAATTTTCTTGCAACTCCCTTTGGGCTGGGAGGAATGCCATTCAGACAGTATATCCACAACATACTTTGAAAGTAGGACATTATTATAATTTATTTTATAATAATAAATAAAACAACACGTATTATTGCTAACGGAACGACTCCAGTAATCTACTGCCTCAAAAAAGGACCATGACGTCACGCAATTGCCATAATGTGTAAACTACAAATTTGAATAATTTTCTTGGGGTGGAAGTGGCATTTATTGTATACCTAACACAAAGTGTTTGGCGATCCGAAAATATGAAAATCCACATTTAAGAAAAATTGCTTAAAATTATTACATTCTCTATGACATAATATAAAATGTGAAAGATTATTTAAAATAACTTTCGTAATTAATGCCAATGTAAGAATACATTTTGTATACGAGCCTGCTTAAAATTGTTTTGAAAAAGCATAGAAAGTATGTAAAAAATAGAATGACCCTGAGCTAATTTTTTATACAAATTATCCCAACGTTGTAATAATTCTAAAACTGAAATTGCATTTTAAACGCACATTCTTGAGTAAACTGTAGTTTAAAAAGCGCGTACTAGAACAACATTGTGACGTAGAGGCGCGACAGTTTTAGTGATTAATAATATTTATTGCTTTTCTTCATTTTGTGATGCCTTTATTATGTTAAAATAAATTGCAAAAATTGTGTTGCTCGATATATTTATATTTTTTCATCTTATAATGTTTAAATTGTATTGTATTTCCCCTTTCATGACAATTGTCCTCATCGACAGCTAACTAATTTGAGCGACATCGATCCTCCACATACGAGGTATTGTCAACACGCTGTAAGGTCTTCCGAAATGCGATCATATATGTTAAAAAGTGTGTTTGTTTACGTTTCAAACAAGTTTCTTAAGTTGAAATACACACCTTTATTTCTAAAGGATGGAACGATTGGCGTGGGCTGTGGAGAGAAACTTCAGTGTATGAAAATAGGCAAATTATACTAAAGGGCGAGCAATTTAAAATCAAAAATAAAATTTACGAATTACAACTAAACCAATACCTTCTAAGCATTTTATCATTTACCTTTCAATATAAAAATATCACAGTTTTCTCACTATTTAAGTTTAGTTTAAGTGCACAGTATTAGTATAAACGCGATCAAATAGATAAAATAAATTAGGATGCACAATAATCTTAAACCACCCTGTATAAATCGCAATTGCTAGTTAAACACGTCTATCATGCAATTTATATTGTAAATGGGTCCCTATTTTCCATCCGCTATGTTATTTGCAATTTAAATCAATCTAATTTTATTATTTCACAACATTAAGTACTTTATATACTACTTTACTGTTTTGATTTATCGGTACTCGGTAAGTGCTTTAGGTATAGCGATAAGAAAGTGTGTTCTATATATTTAAAACGCACTTCTTTATTTAAAATATGCTGTAATTACAGCGCAAACACCGGTTTCGCTTGTTGCTTAACTAAAACTGCTGCTGGGGGGCCACATGTGATTATGACATGTTCCACAGGCAAGAGCCTTGGCGTGTACATTCTCCCTCGAACGCGCAGGTCATTTCGTATCGATATTTCACAAATCCGTGTCAGTCGGATGCAAATTTTAAAAATAGTTTATATTGTCTTGGTCGTGGATGTGGGCGATGGAACTGGATGCAATTATCTTCAAAGTTACGACAGCAGTCCTTTTGCGTTTCAAGTTTAAGGACTCTACTTTATCTACACGGCGAACCAAGAATGAACTGATAATTACTTTCACATACTAGTGTACTATATCCACAGGTTTCTCAAATATTGTACGAAAAAAACAAGAGTTTCTGAAAAAATTTGAACCGGCAGTTAGTCACGTTTTTTGGTACAATTTTTGGCAGTTAATTTCCGTTTTTGAAAACACGAGGTCATATCAATGTTTCGTCGAATGTACTACCATAAAAATCACATCCCAATACAAAATTACATTTTTAAAACTGATTTTATGACTTTTTTATTATTCAGCAAGTCTTTTATTCTTGATAGTAATAATTTTTGCGAATAAATTACCACTACTGAGAGCAAATTAGAGGGCGAGACCTTGTGGGTAATTGTCAGGGAAACGTTTAGGATAATATTGATTAGAGTTGGTATCTGCTTGACATCGCAAGGTGGGTTTAAGTATTTTTGAATCACAGCAATTAATTGCTGGCCAGAATAAGCACCACATACAAGAATAAGAAACATATATAATAAACTATGGGATTGGTATCAGTTAAGTTATAATTAGAAATCGAATTTCAGTAATGGAACAAGTAAAAGAAGGGTTATGACGTCACCCAAATAGCATAATTTGTAACTCACAAAATAGAAAATCTCTAGTACAGATAATATAAATACATAAGATTAAACTGTAATGAAATCATCTCTTCGAGCTTTGATTGATTGATTGACGCATTATTAAAACGTAATGAATATTGGACCAGCGGGTCTGGTATTTATAGGTGTTTCGATCCAATTCTGCGTTGACGCGCTCTAAGCCCGAAGAGATAAGTCATTAGACACAAATCGGGGAGGACTGAATTTCAGGTTAAACTTTAATATTTGAAATTTACACTTCTTGAAAAAAAAATGCAAAATAATAAAACAAATTTATTATTGCACGAGTTATCTTCTCTATTTTTTATAAAAGCTCCATTGGAAGGGCTTCGGTTGCTCTATTGCAAATAGCGTATTATCAAATATATATTTGTGTTACAACATCCTCTAATTGAGATATCTTAACCTATTGCTAAATCTAATAAAACTAATTTAAGCTACCCTGTATGAAATGACTTGTTTAATCACACATAAATCGAATACGAGGTAAATGAATCTTGGAATTTGGTCCGTTATATCTGTATAACTTGATTTCCTGGTAGCAAAACGAGTTGTTTTGTCGATCTTCATCTTCAGGGAAGCATAGAGGATACTTTTCAAACTTATCTGTGTATTCTTGAGCTGTAATTTAACAAATATAAGTAAAACCATAATGGTTTTGGCAGCTTGATATAATTGTGTAAATTTGTGAATTTAATATTTTTCTTTAGAGAAAAATATGTTTATAAAAGTGTTCTCATGTGTGTAAGGAAGGTTTGTATTAATTTTGATTAACTTTGAAAATGTTTTTATTAATTTATTTATAATTTAATGTAAATTTAATTGTCAACTTTCTTATACTTTATTGGAAATATGTCAATTGAGATATCAATATGTGCGTAATTTTATAAGGAACATTCTATTGTTTTGTGTAAGTTTAGCAATAAGAAAGTTATTGTAGTTTACAAAATTTTGTAATTATTTTGGCTAATTTAGATCTTCAATTTGATTGGTTGAAACCTTTGGGGTTGACATATACAATTGAAGGTGTTGCTTCGTATCCTAGCAACGGAGAAAAAACTTGAGAAAATTTTTGTTTTAAAACAAAGTTAGTTGTAATTTATTCTTCGAAGGGGAAGTTCTTTTCGCAAATCCGCAAACAATTTTAATTAATGTTAAAAGTTTGTGTATATAAGTAAATAAAGAATTTTTCCAGTTTAGCTACGAGTTAAAATGTTTCTTCCTTCTACGAACCTGAAATAGTGAATTTGATAGGAAAACTCCGATTTTCGGGAAGAATTGAAAGCGGTGCGGTTGATCCTCATTTTTGTATCAATCGGCTTCGGTCGTTTGTGTATTGTTTACAATTTGACAAGTGAAAAGAAATATCAACGTCAAATAATAAAATTTTTTAATCTGCAAGAAAAAATGTTACCATTAAATTCATCCAGTAAGGATATAAAAGGAAGTTCGCCGTAATAAAAAGTGCTGCAATAAAAACAAATTTAAGGTTAGAACTTCAATTTTGCTTTTAACAATTAAAGAAACAATTACTGGTGATTTAAAATGGGAAAGTGCTTACCAGTTAGCCATCTACTTACCGTTTCCTAAGTTTGGATGCTACCAACAACTGTTAACAACGTCTCTCTATGAAAATGCCACTGACAACGCACCTGTAGCTCAACCTTTTGTGCGAAAACACTATAAGAAGTTTGCTGCCAAGCCCGCCACATTTGAATCTCCGTCCAATTTGAATTTAAGGTCCGAGGTTAAAATTTCCAACAAAATAAAAAAGAACAACTAAATAAAATCCTCGTGGTTGTTTTATTATGTTTATTTTTGTTTGACAAATGAGAACTATATGTATGTAAAAAGGGAAAGCACAGATAATTGTGAAATAATTTTGATAAATGAAACAGCAATTTGATTTTTCCCTATGTTTTCTTTTTGTTGTGCTTGTTTGTTACCAGCTACGAGAGTTATTACAGAACGACCAATTGCAACAGCGTCCCTGAGATCAAATAAAAAAGGTTCGCGAAAATATTTGACTTGTGTTGGTTAAACAATTTATGAATTTGTGTATTTTGTTTATAGGTATCCATCTAGCAGTGGATATCTTGATTGAAATTTTAATTTTGTTTATGGCGCCCAACGTAGTAAGTTTAACCAGTCACAATTCTATTTCCTGTATTACATTACATTACATTTTATTTTATTTAAAACTTCAAAGTATATAAAGGCAATCTTTTTTGGCTCCGCAACGTGGGATGAAGTGTAGTAGAATAAAACTCATTCATTGGGATGTGGTGGAAACAGAAGATATACATTATGAAAAATAAAGGTTACAATTTGCGCTTTACATCCCTTATGGTGGGATAGGTAAAAGATCAGTGGCGTTCACAACCAAACTAGAAGGCCACAATCATGTGTGACAAAATTCTAGTCAAATTCAAGTGGAAGAATTTCATCTCGTATTAATTGAAACGTCGCACAATAACGTGTTATTCGGGGTTGTTTACTAATGCCACAAAAAAACAAAACTATTAAGATAAGAGGTTCCAACTCTTCATTTTAATATGTACAGGAAATGACAAATTACCTGTAAGGCCATCTTTTGTTCCGCATGCTCCAAGCAGGAGTTTAGTATTAGTCAGTATACTTACAGCCATCAACACAAGCAGCTGTAAGAGGCACATGCCCGCCTGTACTCAGAAGACAAATAAAATGTATTAAAAGAACAATCACAACCATTTATTGTGTTTGATTTTCAAAAAACCAGCAAAGAGTATATCTCGGTGCTACAGTTCCAGGATTTACCCCAACATTACCATAGGGCATAATTTTTTAACTCTCTATTTAGCTTAATTATTTTTCAAAAGAATATAATGGGAAATGATGTTTACAGTATGAAAATCAGGGCGTCGAAGTTTCAAACATCCTGTGAATATATTTATTCACCTTAATGGCTTACAGCACATTGAGTATACTGAAAATTGTACACTACAATTAAAAATAAATACTATTTGTATTCCGTATGAATTTCGGAAACGCCTTTTGCAAAACTATTTTATTTCATTAACGTTTCTATATATTAGTACATTATTGTAAAAGCTTATAATTTCATTTGTAACAGTATATTTAGTAAAAGGACTTATTTCAGTAATAGCCTGGTAAGTGGCGCTTTCGGACGTTTAGCACACATACAAGGTGTGTAAAAGGTAATTTCATTCTGTCTTTTCTCCAGAGAAGCAGGTGATCTATAACAGACTGTTTGTATACTTACTGTAAACTACTGAACAGGTCGAATACCTACACTTAAGTAAATGTATTTTAAGTTACAATAAAAAACCCCCGTTCCTGAGTTCAGAGTACACGCCGCGCATATGTTACTGAGAATGATTCAAATACTTGCCTGTTAAATAAATTTTCGAAATTTATCATATCTTTTACATATCATTTATCATCTCAATAGATTAATAGTGCAGTTAGTTTAGCGGTTTAAACATTAGTTAATTTATTTACGCATTAGCTGAGTCAGTCATTTTGTTTAGCTCACTAGTTCACTTTACTAAACTTAGTTTATTTAGTTTTGCTGAAATATTAACAGGTCAGCTAGTTTAGTAGCTTAATGTCAATTGACGCATTTATTTACTTGAGTTTTAGATAACCAATCCATTCTTTTTGTTGCCACTAAGTTTTTATTTAATTCAGTGTAGTCTTAGTTGACTTTGTGACTTGTGTTGGCGTCGAGCTTAGGAACGGGAGTGCTTTAAACGCCCTCGGGAAAATTGTTAGAGAGACTTTCAAAAAAATGTTGGGTGCAAACAATCAAGTGCGAGTGCGAGGGTGTAGGAACCTGGGAAGGAAGGAAGGAGGAATACCACCGCCTCTACCTGGCGATCTATCAAAGGTGAAAGATTAGCGATCGACAAAGAAAACAACAAGATCGGTAGAAAAGCAGTAAAAGCTAAGTGATTGAGTGCTTAAGTAGCCCTTTGTAGTCTATTGCAGTCTTGTGTAGTCGTTTGTAGCATTGGTAGTCTAATAGAATTAACAAAAAAAAAACGATCTGAATCTTTAATCTCCCTTAATCTCTTTTAATTTAATTTAAATTAATCATAATTAAATTGAAACCCACCGCAATCACGAAAGCCATACAGAATGGCACTTTGAAGGATGGAAAAGAAAATACTCAAACTATTTCAACTAACCACAGGGGAAGAAGACATGTCGACGGCACAAGAAATTCTAGAAGGGAAAACAATAACGAAACGGCTCACCACATCAAGAATCTAATACTTGGCACATATGCTAAGAAGACCTACCAACCATCCTCTACAGCAAGCATATGCCATGCAAACAGAAGAAAGGAAGATCGGATGACCATGCTACACGTGGAATACATCATTGGAGAGGGACATCCAAAACACCGGCATACCTAAACAGACTGGGTGGAATGGGCACGAAGAAAAGAGGATATCCGAAGAGAGGCAAGAAGAATCTATGCACTCATGGAAGAATCCGATCAAGAATCGACTGTAGAAGAACAGGCTAACGGAGAAAAAGAAGAAGAAAGAGAGTGAGGAAGGAGAAAACCAAGGAGAAGAATCGAAACAGGTACCAGGGGGAAAGAAAACGATGGATATTTAGTTGCCAACTGCAGAGGGGAAGGTTAGGAAAAAGCAGGAAGTACAATCCAGAATCGAACTTCCAACTAAGTGGTAAAATAGTTGTAATCAGTGCGGTAAATATTCAGTAGTTAATCAGTCATTAAGAAACTAAGATAGGAGCAATCTGTTACCTTAAAATAATAGATAGATAAGAAACACGAACAATGTAAAACTTGATACCAAAGCTATTAGGTTCAAAGGCATAATCGCATAATGGACAGTGTAAATAAGTTTGGGAGTAAATATTAAGAAGTTTTCTTTAGTTATTACGAAACTAAGATATGTGCAATCTGTAACCTTAGAACAATAGCTAGATGTGAAATATGAACAATGTGAAACTTTGATACCAAAGTTGTTAGGCTCAAATGCATAATCGCATAACGGTCCCGGTTACGTACTCAAAAACCCCATTGATGCGTAGCTTACTAACTACCCGGTGTTGCAGCAGCGGTGTCTTGCGGTGTGCATTGCAGACATGCTAAGGTTGAGCAATACCCCACCCGATTCCACCCTATCCCGTAAATTCCTACCCACCTACTGGCATGGGGTGGGCCTGGCGTATCCAGGATCGACCCTCGAGTCAACTCCATGTCAGATGATGATGATGATGATGACAATAAAAAGAAAACCCCCGTTCCTGAAGTCGGCATCATTAGCTGAAAAACTACTATAACGACCTCTATTTGTTTTTCTCACAAAACAGTAACATATAGCATAAAAAGTTTAGAGTTCTCTCCCCAGATTGTAGGGGCTGTTGGGTCTTCGCTACGTCAATGTGTGGACTTGGAAAACTGTAAGAAGTACATGATGACTTACCGAAGTCTAAACGGCAAGATGCAGTCAGCTGATGGCCAATGGCGTAGGTTTTTTTGTCAAATTGGGGGCCGCACCACGAGGCGAGCTAAAAGCAATGTCTAGGTTAAAGCGCGAATTCCACGTGCAAGACCACTGAATTACAACCTCTCCTAAAATCTGATTATGGATTCGTCTGGACGGAAACTCGTTTCTGCGCATTGTGTACTTCTTAGTTTTCCAAGTCTATAATCGAACGCATTTTCACACCACTCTGCGTTGCTTTAGTGAGAATCTTGAAAACTTCAAAATACACAAATAAAATAAACTGAATAATGCATTTGAAATTTATAATTTCAACCACGTTATAAGTCCAAACTGTTTTAATCATCTTTAAAATAAAATCAATTAATTTTAAATTCTGTACCGAAGATCTATTTTAATTGAATATACTTACCTACTCTCAAGCTGGAGCACCAGCACACGCAATATTTTAATGAATTGCTTCGCTATGCAATTATTTAATTTAGGTATAGATTTGTGCCTTATTTTTTGTTGTAATAATCTAATACATAGAAACAATTAAAATAATTTTACTACAATTTGATTACGGTGTTTAGCTCTCAGATTAAAACAAGATCCTTCTATTTTCTTTTTAATGTTTATTATTTAATTTGGACTTGATAAAATGTTTAATATTCACAGAAATATTGCAACAATTTTATCTGTTGCTTAGGTGTTAACATTATAGACATTAAGATGTACTGGTACAAGGATTTGCAAGGTGTAAACGCGTTTGCAAGTAGTTGTACAATAACTTGCACAAGCAAAATTTGCATGCAACAGAAGTTGAGCGTCTCTATTCGGTGAACCTAGAAATTTTAAACTTAAAATTATATGATTTTCCACTACCTTTTAAGTCTTTTTTGGCGGAAATTGTCAAACCAACTGTAGGTCGCCCTTGATTTAAAAAGTCTTTTTTATCTTCTTCTTTCCAATGCCTGAATGGCGTCTCACACTATGTCATTAATAGGATTCATAGTTCTCCTGCTAATTATCCACGTATAAGAGGAAACTTTCCAAAACAGAAGCACACACGGTACGAGTACAAACGCACAACATAATCAACAATAGTAATAGTTACCAATTAACTATAATTCATAAACGAACGAATAAAATAAAAAACCGCAATATGAAGTTCTGCGGTTGCTTGCTACGCAACTCTTCACTTGCGCGTTTTACAGCGAACCAATTCTAGATAGTGATGTAGGCGTTACCATGGCAACGGAGGTATAAGTGCAGAGTTAAAATACGTTTGAGGCCGACTCTTCACTACAAATGCTCGAATGATGTAGGTAAGGTTTTTTATGGTCGACGTTCGACGGACTGCATTTAAAATTTAAATTTTTGTTTGTTTTCACTAAGCTTATTATATCTACGAGTACGTATGCCATAAATAAACGACTCCTAATAGGTGCAATGCCAATAAATAATTTGTTATGTACACTGCAAACTTTTGGAATAAAATTGCACATGGCACTTTTGGAGACTCTGTAGAGGAATACAAAGTGACGAAAACTGTCTCTGGTAGCTATAGTCTGTGCATTTCCAAGCTAGAGCGCACGTAAACAAAAACTAATGCGTGATCACCACGTACAAGAACTGCAGTTGCATCTTATTGGTCGTTGACCTCGCAGTCTTACCTTGTTGCAGTAACGGTTTAAGTATATTTTCAATTTTTTTCTTTACTATACTTTGTTTATTTTATTATTGTTCAATTAATTATGTCGACTGATAGTGATGCAATAATTCCTGCAGTTCAAAATACCTACAATTAGTCCTCCACGGACACGAGTAAAAAAAGGACATTTGAGTGTGAAAGAAAAAGAGATGATTTTAAATATATATAAGTGTCAAATGCAAAATAATCCTGAAGATGTAATTGTTAATATTGTACATATAGTACATACATGTTTATGTGATTCGTGAGCATAAAAACTATCACACATTCGCGGCTCCAAAAACAAATCAAAATCACAACAACAGTTTCGATGCCATAGACGATTTTGATAGAAATACAATCCGAAGAATAGTTCATAATTATTTTTTTCAATGAGCAAATCCCAACTCTGGTGAAGATTCTAAAAGAAGTGAATGATGACAGTGATCTAGCTAATTTCAAGATAAAAGCACATTCCACAAATTCTTAAAAACGCTTAATTTTAAATATCAACATCGCGGAAGAAACAGTATGTTATTGGATAAAGACGAAATCGTAATCTGGAGGCGAAATTATTTAAAACAAATTAAGCAATATAGGATAGAAAATACGAAAATATACTATCTTGATGAAACGTGGGTTAACACTGGGCATACTAAATCACATGTTTGGGTTGACGAAACTGTTAAATCTTCAAGGTAAGCATTCTTTTCGGGTTTACCAAGTGGATTGAAGAACCTCGCAGGTAAAAGACGTCTAAAAATTAACCCTTCTATATCAATCTTACATTATAGGAAAGGGCATAAGGTTGATAAAGCGCCACATCGGCATTGATGACGGCTTTGTTCCTGACGCTCTACTCTATGGGCATTTGAATAAAAAAAAAACGGGAGATTACCATGAAGAGATGGTAGGCGTATCGTTTGAAAATTGGTTTTCAAATGTTCTACCTAATCTGGAACAAAACGCGGTAATTGTGATGGACAACGTGCCGTACTTCAGAAAACTGGAAAAAATTCCCACTACGACTACGAAGAAGGTAAACATCCAGAACTGGTTAACCTCTATAAATATTTTATTTGGTGATAATATGCTAAAGGTTGAACTGCTGGATATAGTTCGTAAACATAAAGACTATTATAATTAATATATTGTTGACGAGATGGCTAAAAATCAAAATAAAATAATTTTAAGACTCCCTCCTTACCACTGTGAGCTGAATCCAATAGAACTCATTTGGGGTGAAATTAAAAATAAAGTTGCTAGTAAAAATAAAACTTTGAAATTTGCCGATTGCAAACGTTTGTTTCACGAAGCAGTTCAAAGTATTACCTACCCACGAGTCATGGCAGAAATGCTTTCAGCATGTCAAAGAAAAGGTTGAGCTAAAAATGTGGGGAATTGATAATATCATAGAAATAAATGTTGAACCCATGATAATTAATGTTAATGCAAATGATAGCAGTTCTGAATTTTCTGAATAAAAAAATGTGTATCATTACTTTTTACTTGTCTTCTTTAAATATTTTCAATAAGATAATAGTTGAGAGGTTGTTCATGTGTACCTGCACAAAATTCCTATTACTGCTCTGTATATTCTGTTCACGTGAACTCCGCATGCATTTGTTTACGCGCGCTCTAGCTTGAAAATGGACACTTTTTTTAAGTACCTCAAAGTTACTACCATTTTCAGTTTGAAAACTTGTCTAATACATTATGTTGATTTTCCAATCTTTGAATCATGACCAAGTGCTTCGAACCTTTCCTCGACATTCCAAGATTGCTTCTATATGCTGATGGGCCATATGATAACTCCTAATAAGTATATTAGATGGTTCTAATTGAGGTCTGCCTGCAATCTATGACTTCACTCAGTATTTTCTTATTTTTAATTAGATATGTGTATTGTATATTTCATTAACCAATACATCACTCACTAAACCAATCCCAAAGTTTCAGAACTTCCAATTTGCTACTTCTCTCTACAGCAGACTTCGGCAACCTGTGACCCATTTGATAATTTCCAGTAACCCTTTTGAGTTCCACAAATACAGTATAATTTCAAAATTAATTATAAAACAGAAACATTCATACATGAAGAAAATTTATTTGCAAAGGCATCTACTCAACTTAAGGATGTAATGGAAAAGGTTGTTCAGATCGAAAACATAATAGTAGCAGGATCAGCATTAACACACACGCACTTCAAAGCTTTTTTGGAGGAAATTGAATTGAAATATGCAGATTTGCTGTTACACCCTGCCATGCGATGGTTAAGTCGAAGCAAAGTTCTTAATAGATTTGTAGAGCGCTTTGATGATATACAAATATTTCTTTATGGAATCGGTGAAAATGATCTAGAAATCAATGATAAACAATGGTTTCTAAGACTTTGGTTCTTAACAGACATAATGAATCATTGTAATGATTTCAATGTACGACTCCAACGAAATAAACACACAAATTTGAAAATGTACGAGGAATGGAAGAGTTTTCCTTCTAAATTAATATTATTTGAAACTGACAAAAAAAACTAAAATATTTCTTAGCCCTCGGAATCTTTTTAGACATAGAGGGGGCGTTTCACAATGCCTCCTACAACTCGATGTGTGCTGCTGCAACGGAGAGGGGGTTTGACAACACGATCATAAAGTGGATCAAAAACCTGCTCCAGTCGCGAACCATCAAGGTCACCATCCACGATGGAAGTAAGACAGCCTATGCTACCAGAGGGTGCCCGTAGGGGGGAGTACTCTTTCCACTGCTGTGGAACTTGGTAGTAAACAGCTTGATCACTGACCTAAACAATCAAGGTCTTTATACTCAAGGTTACGCGGATGATGTAGTAATCTTGGCCACTGGTAGATTCCACGGGACAGTCCTAGAGATTGCTCAACATGGACTGAATACCGTAGAACGCTGGTGCAGAGAGCATTCGCTGACGGTCAACCCAACGAAGATCAAAGCAGTGCTCTTTACCAAAAGAAGGAACCTACAAGAAAGGGCCCTTACCTTATATAACACTCCCCTAACCTGGGACTCCAAAGTAAAATATCCGGGCGTCATACTTGACCAGAGACTTACTTGGAGACACCATGTAGAGGAAAGAGCAAGGAAGGCAACTGCAACCTTTTGGATTTGCAGACGTGCCTTTGGCACAACCTGGGGGTTCAAACCAAAGGTAGTACACTGGATGTCCATAACCATGGTAAGACCCATCATCACGTATGCAGCGCTTATCTGGTGGAAAGGCGCAGATACACAAAGACTGGGAACAATTCTCAATCGACTGCAGCGTTTGGCCTGTGTGGGTATTACGAGTGCACTAAGAACAACACCAACAGCTGCTCTCGAGGCGTTAATAGGGCTCCCAGCACTGCCAATGGCAGTGAAGTCGGAGGCACTCCTAGCGGCCTGGAGAGTAAAGCAATTAAACTTATGGAAGGACGTGGGCTATAACATGGGGCACTGCGGGATACTATCCAGTGCACCAGAGATCTGCTGCATGGGGGTAGACCGCATGGTACCAAGGTATACGTTCGACGGAAACTTAGAAATCAACATTCCCACCAAAGAGGAATGGGCAGAAAATTCCCAGGATCTACTTACCAATACGGAACTAATCTGGTTTACAGATGGATCCAAAATGGCAGGCGGAACTGGAGCAGGCATATTTGGACAGTCCCCAAGAGTAGAACTATCTACACCATTGGGGACTCATACGTCAGTGTTTCAGGCGGAAGTAGTAGCTATCTCCGAATGCGCTGATGAATGTACTCGTAGGGCATACCAAAATTTGCCCATCACGATATACTCAGACAGCCAAGCGGCTCTTAAATCGCTCAGCAATCCTAAGAAAACCTCGTAGCTGGTATTAGAATGCTGGGAAAAACTACAGGCGATGGTGCAGCGTAACGTCAGATTGACGCTGTGTTGGATACCGGGACATAGTG